>CANXME010000655.1:1020000-1313726 GCA_948144175.1 Closterium sp. NIES-65
ATCAGCGACAGTGGGAAAGGCGGCAAGGTCAGGGAAGAGGAAGGGGAGCATGAGGCGGCTCAGTGCAGCAGTGGCAGGGGAGGAGTAGCGCGCAACTACAGCGTCGTACAAGGTCTGGGCACTCTTGTACTGACTAAAGTGTGCACGCTCAGCGGTAGGCAGGTGGCGACGCACAGCAAGACGTGCAGCAGCATCGCGTGTGGCCCACTTGGAGCGAACAGTGGGGTCAGCATCAGCAGCAGGGGCAGGGACGGCGCCAGAGGTAAGGTCAAAGAGAGAAAGGTCGTCTTCCCTATCGCACTGCAAGAACAGCTGCAGGTCGTTGACCCAGACCTCAAAGTCAATGGCACGACCCTCAGCGTCAAAAGCTAGGACACTAGGGGTAGCCATGACTGCAGCCGGCGGTCTCACCAGACAGGAGGGGTCGGGCAGCTCAGCAGCACAGCAAACACGGCAGCTCGGCCTGCCCAGCAGCAACAGCAGCACCTCGGCACCAGCGGCTTGGCTCCTCAGGTGGCTCGGGCGGCTCGGGCGGCACAGGCGGCTCGGGCGGCTCGGGCGGCTCGGGCGGCTCGGGCGTCTGGGGCGGCTCGGGCGGCTCGGGCGGCTCGGGTGGCTCGGGCAGTCAGAGGCACAGGCGGCTCCGGCGGCTCGGCTCCACAGCTGCGCAGGCGGCTCGGGCCGGTGGCTCACGGCAGGGACGGGTGGCGCACGGGTGGCTGGGATCTGGGCCGGGACGGGTGGCGCACGGGCGGCTGGGAGCGGGTCCGGGACGGGTGGCGCACGGGCGGCTGGGAGCGGGGCCGGGACGGGCTGCGCACGGGCGACGAGGGGCCGGGATGGCTGCCACGGCCGGGAGGGGTGGCGCACGGGTGGCGTGGGGCCGGATCGGGTGGCGCACGGCGTCGAGGGGCCTGGCGGGCAGCGCGCGGGCGTCTAGGGGAGGGGCAAGACGTGCGGCGCGCGGGCACCAAGGGCAGCGCGCGGGCAGCGTGGGGCCTGGACGGGCGGCGCGCGGGCTCGAAGGGCAGCGCGCGGGCGGCGTGGGGCCTGGACGGGCGGCGCGCGGGCTCGAAGGGCAGCGCGCGGGCGGCGTGGGGCCTGGACGGGCGGCGCGCGGGCTCGAAGGGCAGCGCGCGGGCGGCGTGGGGCCTGGACGGGCGGCGCGCGGGTGTCTAGGGGCCGGGACGGGCGGCGCGCGAGCGTCTCAGGGCGGCGCGCGGGCGTCTAGGGGCCAGGACGGGCGGCGCGCGGGCGTCTAAGGGCGGCACGCGGGCGTCTAGGGGCCGTTAGGGCAGATCGAAAAAGTAAGAGAAAGGGCCCGTAGCGCGCTCCGGGCAGAAAAAAAGTTCGATGTGGTGGGCCCTAAGTACAGTTCCCACGGGGGAACCTGCTCGATACCATGAGAAAACTAGAACGAGAATGAAATGACTATGAACGAAGTGAGTATAAATAGGAAACCCTAATTGGGTTGTACCCCCTATGGGATACCCCACTATAGCCTACACAAATAAGTAAGCTATAATGTTCTGACAGCAATATGACAAGCAGCAGTACACATATCAGTACATGATGGCGTACACAACTTTACTTCGCAACATCACACCGAATCAGCAGCTGAACATCCGGTCCTATCGGGGACACGACAACTCCGCCGAGCTTGCGTACAACCACTTGAAGAACCTATATCAAGCAACAGACAGTTCAATCATAGTCGATTAATGGCACAGGTAACAGCAGTTGAAATGAAGCCTGGCGAAAAGGAAATGGCGTGTATCAGCCGTTGTCGCGAATTGCGCGACAAACTTCTTCGATGCGGAGGCTCAATATCTGAAGACGCCTTCGTGACAGTCATCATCGGCGGCCTCGGTCCTCAATGGCACTCCACCCGAGCCATCCTCCGAGCCCACGGAAAAATCTCCGAAACAGCATTCTGTGCCTAGATTCACGCTGAGCAGCAAGACATGGACCTGCAGGAGGAGCGGCACAAAAAGAAAACGTCAAGACCCGAATTTGCATTCCACACTTAACGACGCTACAACAACAACAACAACCGGCACCAACCAAAACCCGTACCTCCATTCTGTCACATTTGCAAGACATCAGGGCACCCTCGCACACATTGCCCGAATCGACAGCAGTCAACTTCGCCGCAACGCCAACTTTGTCCTTCAAGTAGTCAAGTGGCGTCCACACAGGCGCACCCCACGAGTCAACTGCAGTCCTCAACGACATCAACGACGCAATCTGCACAAGGAGCAAGAAACAACATCAGCTGCATGGCAAAATTGACTGATTCCTGCATCACCGAGTCACCACCGCATTACTCATCGGAAGAGCTACTCGACAACAATACCCCTCGTCGTGAGTCACTTCAGCCGAACCCAACGTACGCAGCTATCGCCCAAAGCGAGGCGTCCGGAAAAGACACCTGGTTCTTGGATAGTTGCTGCGGACAACACATGTGCTCCTCGGGTCGCTTCGTCCAACGAGAACATCAACTCCAACGCGAAGTCGTCATCACTGTCGCCAACAACCAGAACCTCCACACAAGACGACAAGGCGTAGTTCGACTTCAGTCATGGGAGACGAACGTTATACTGCAGATGTCAAAAGTTTTAATCGTGGAGGGACTCGGCTACAACTTACTCAGTGTTAGCCAGCTGATGGCGAAAGGCATTCACCTCGAAGCAGACAACACCACCCAAGAATTCAAGTTGTACCACGCGAGAGGCAGACTATCGGAAAAGCGGTGTTAAAGAACAACGTCTTCGTCCTCGACTTCGTTCCAGACTTAGGCACCGCCGACAGCGACGCCATCGTCAACTTCACTTCTTGGACACACCCGCCGGATCTTGATCCTGACCTCAGGGCGAGTGGCTTCTGGTATTCACATACCATACCTGAAACAGAAACAACATCAGCAGCAGCACAGATAACATCGGCAGCAGCAGAAACAACATCAGCAGCAGCAGAGACAACATCGGCAGTAGCAGAGACAACATATATAGCAGCAAAGACAACATTGGCAGCAGCAGAGACAACATCGGCACCAATCGCGGTTCCTTCAACTGCACCAGCCCCGACCGACGACGATACTCCACCGATTCCTGCGCAGCAACTCAATCCAACACCACGAGAAGTCCATCGAAGCGCAAATTCACCGCAGGCTTCTACTCCAACTCCGATTTATACCATCGCTCACCCGGACATCGAGCTGGTAAAGACATCTGACACGCACGAATGGGACACCCAAGCAACACAATTTTAAATAGCACAATAAGAGCACGCGTACTTGACAAAGACTCTATGCTTTTACCCGACAGAAGAGAACTTCAACGAATGCGAGGAACATGCTTCACCTGCCCCGAAGCTGACTTACCGCATCAGCCCTTCGTCCCTCACCACAACCCAAGTGCATCGGCATACGCACCTCTGGAGAAAGTGTACAGCGATATATTGTACAATCGCGAGCCCGGTCAAGGAGCGTACAACTACGTCATCACCTTCATCGACGCCGCCACACGATACGTCTGGCATCTTAACCTTCCGAGTCGCGACATGGCCTTCGACGCCTTTGTCGCTTGGCTCCGAGTAGCAGAACGAGAATCAGGAGTGAAGCTGAAAAGTTTCTAGTCAGACGGAGGAGGAGAATACACCTCACAGAGGTTCCTACAGTACCTGGCGGAGAGGGGCATCAAGAGACTCCTCTCTCTTCCTTACGCTCATCAATAGCAAGGTGTAGCAGAAATGATGAACATGACCCTCTAGAACACCATGCGCAAACTGCTACGCGCTCCCCAACCACCAGTTGTCTGAGGCGATGGACCATGCTTTCCTACTGCACAACTTGCTTTCGTCATCATCGCTCCCGAACAACGCATCACCGCATCTACTGTGGACAGGGAAATTGGGCAACACAAAAATGTTACAAGTGTTCGGCTGCATGGTACAGTACCGACCCCCAGCTGCACGCGCCGACCGATTCTCCCAACGCGCACAATGGGGGCTACACTTGGGCATGGAAAAACATTACAACGTATGGAAGATTTTCGACATCAACATTAAGGTAACAGTGGCAGCACGTGATCTCATCTTCTACAAACGTCTCTCCCTTCCAATGTACCTCTACAATCTAGAAACCTCACGGGATGTCACAGGCGTATTTCGTGGCTACCGAGCCCTTGCTTCGGCAAAAGATGAAGCTGACCTGGACGAACAGACCATGGACAGAGCTTAGGAAGAAGCCGAACCTATTCGGTACTGCTTAGTAGATATTCCCATGGATGACGACAACCCTCGCGAGAGCATCAACGCCGAAGTCTTCTACGACTTCGTTGACACTGGTTACATTACACCCGCCCGAGTCAACACCAACAAAGCCGAATGCATAGGACCAAATTTCTTACCTCACCCAAAAGCTGGTGACGAAGCAGCTTATCCCAAGGACACAACACTTCCCCGCTACACATAGAGCGGACTCCAGATACTTGGCCTCGTTACCGCGGTTCACGGCACGGAGATTCCTAAGGAGCCTGCCACGGTTCAGCAGGCTCTAGGGGGGGAGCAGAGGGAAAAACGGTGCGAAGCCATGGACATGGAGCTGAAAGCGCTGAAAGAACGGAACACCTGGAAAATCGTTCCCATCGGCGTGGCACGCAACAAAACGGTACTCATCGGAAAATGGGTTTTCCACGTGAAAACAAAAGCAGACGGCACCATCGACAAGTTTAAGGCGCGCTGGGTTGTACGCGGTTTTGACAAAGAGAGCACGGACGCGATTTCGCCGAGACGGTTGCCCCAGTAAGCCGACATACTTTGCTGCGAATTCTCCTCACAATCGCCGCAATGAAGAAGAAGAAACTACGGCAAATCGGCGTCGCCAATGCCTTTCTCTACGCACCTGTTGACGCCGAAATCTTTGTCGAGCTACCAAACAGATCAAACGGAGATCCTAACCAAGTCTATCTGCTGCTAAAGTCCGTGTACGGCATTAAACAGGCCCCGAGACTGTGGCAACAGTACCTGTACGCTAGACTCATCCGCATCGGGTTCCGCCAGCTACCGCACGACCAGGGCATGTACCGACTCACAAAGGGCACCGACTATATCTTACTGATCATCTACCAGAGAAAGCTGGGATGCCTCCTCTTCGCAGCCGTTACCTTTCATCCGGATTTATCCTACTCTGCAAGTCAACTCGCCACCTGCCTCAAGAAACGTGAAGCGGAACACATGGCGGAGCTCGACCGCGCTCTTCACTACCTCGTCAGCACCCCGACGATTGGCCTAACCTACCACAAGACCGGAACTACAACGCCTTGTTAGAATATAGCAGCAGGAATGATTAAACTATGAAAGAGTTGGGTACAAATATGAAACCCTAAAGTGGGCTGTACCCCATATTGGCTACCCCACTACAGCCTAAACATATATAGCAGATATAACATTTGACACACCCCCATAGGCAAAGTGGGGGAGAGCAAGGGGTCACAAGACAAGTCAAGAAAAAATTATTACTTGTTGCATTGCAGAGTGATGGTACACACACAATCTATATGGCACTGCAATTTATATCGAATGTTCAGACTCCGCCATGGCTCTCCGCCAGGGACTCTCGAGCGCAAGAATGTCAGAGCTAACTGTGCCAGTTTCAGGATCTGAGGATATATTCAGGATCTACGTTTCAAGAGCAACCTGTCGACACCATTTTTGTGTTCACACTGAGAACATTTGGTCATCGTCATTGCTCTTTCAAGACCTTGCTTTTCATTCAGCGAACTGCACACACTCTTCAAGACATTGCTACAAGTACTCTAAGAGAGTTAAAACAAGATGGAGCTTTAATACAGGCTGGAAGTTCAAGTACAAGGAAGTTAAGAAGCGGAACATTTTCAGATTATCGTCCTTTTCAGCCATCCAACGGAGAGCAAGAGCATAGCAGCTTATTACTCATGAAAATGGAGTTACGAGAAAATTCTTGGCAGACGAATATATGTGTGGAGATGCTTTTTGCTTGGTCGAGCAGAAAACGACGAGACTGGAATCTGGAGAGTTTACGAAAGCTTCTCACCTGCTGGATCTAGAAGTCGGGAAGCTTCCAGAATTCTATGTTCAAGAATCTGATTTTCAGGAGACAAGGGTTATGGTACCTACAGATCGTTACGATTTTCCTACAATCAGCATGACTGCTGGATTGATTAGTGACTAAGAATTTTTTTCAACCTACATCACTGGAAATGAGGCAGATTTTTCGATAAATGACCAAACGGCTCACGAGGTTGACGCGAGCTACATTCGGAAGTTGCCAGAAACTACGCTGCAAGAAGCATATTTGCAACTGGAAGAGATTGACTCCAAAAAATTGACAACTCGTCATCATCACGGATCAGGAGGCAACAGGAAGGAAGCTTTAACGGAATTTCATGACATTAATCTATGGCGTCACGGCTTGGTGATAATGGAGTTAAGAGGGAAGCTGCGGTGCGTCAGAACAGGTTCAGCGATTTTCACTCGCCATCATCGTCAGAGCAAGCTACGAAAAGCTACTGCATCACCAGACCAGAGAGTTCAGCTTCACCCAGCCAAGATTGTAACCAAAACCGCTCTCCACCGCTCTCAAAATTATGCAACGGCCAAAGCAACCAACTTTCGTAAAAAAGTAGGCCAGCAACATTGTCAGAGCCCTCCCTAACGGGCAAGATAAGTTTTTCTGGCGATTGGTTTACAAACCCCTGTAAACCATCCGCGAGGGTACGGTATGATTGTACCTAGGCCCTTTAGCACTAGTTACGACCGACGGTGTTTTTGCGTTGTACGTTGTATAAGGCACTTTCACCTACCAAAAAAAAAAAAAAAAAAAAAAAAAAAACAAGACCAGTCAAGAGAAGCAAAGCAAGCTCAGAGTGGATCACAACGTCACCACACACACTGAGCACAAGCAAAGGGCCAAAAGGCCAGTCCACATGCATAGGTATATATGCAACAACAACAGCACAGTGATCTCTAACTAGCAGAATAGGCATGCAGGTATATATACATAGATCACAGTACAAGCAAAGTCTACAGCAGGTGAGGCAAAGTGGGCACAAGGCCCTAACAAAGTGCAGAAACGCTGATGATCACCAGACGGAAGTGCCTTGGTGAATACACCAGCAGTGTTGGCCCGAGTGGCCACGTGAGCAAGACGAAGCTGACCACGCTGCTGCAACTCTCGAGCCAGGAAGTAACGCAGAGCGTGTGCTTCGTTCTGTGCTCCAGTCTATGCACCTCACACAAGGCAATGACGGCCTTGTTGTCTACGTACAGCACTGGAGGAGAACGAGGCCGCTCTCCAATGTCGGTCAGCAGGTTGGTGAGCCAGCGTAGCTCCTGTGCAGCCATGGCTGTGGCAGATATCTCAGCCTCACAACTAGAGCCGAGAACAGAGGACGAGCGTTTAGACCACCAAAAAACAGAGCAAGAGCCAAGGCTGAAGGTGTAACCCTGTGACGACCGCTGCGTAGCCAGGTCGTCAACCCAAGAAGCGTCTGAGTGCCCCGTGAGGACCACTGGGCTCCACCCTCCAAGCACCAGCCCCATGCCTGATGTACGGCACAAGTAGCGTAGTACCCTCTTAGCAGCATCCATGTGCACATTTCGGTGCTGACCAGGAGCCACGTAGCGAGCCATAAGGCCAAGAGGGTACGCAAGGTCAGGTCGAGTGCAGGTCATCAGGTACATGAGGCAGCGTACTAGCTCTGGGTACGGGCCACTTGGCTCTACGGACTCGTCCGAAGGTGGAGTTGAGAGAGAGTGGCCTGTAGCCAGAGGTTTGTGCTGTGGCGAGGACCAGGTGAAGCTGAAGCGCTGAAGGACCTGTTGCACCATGTGTGACTGAGTTAGTGTGATGGTGCGGCGTGCTCTGTCCCGGGTGATCTGCAAGCCAAGGTAGCTGCGCAGTTCACCCAGGTCTGTGCACGTGTGTCTCTTCTGCAGCTCCGACTTCACTAGGGCGAGAGCCTCAGTATCAGCAGTGGCAAAGACCAAGTCGTCGACGTACATGAGGATGTAGAACGGCGGCAGCGACGTGTCGGTGCGCAGAAACAGCAACGGGTCAGCAGTCGACGGAGCAAACCCAAGAGCCGCAAGTGTATTCCTTAGTGAGACCGTAGACCGGCCACCGGAGGGTCCACTGGGTACCAGGAGGGAACGACCCAGTGAAGCCAGGAGGGCGGCGCAGCCAGATCTCCTCATGCAGGCTGCCCTTTAAGAAAGCCGTGCTGAAGTCAAGAGAGTGAAGCTCGTAGTCACGCTGAGCGGCAATGTGCAGCAGCACCCGAAGAGTGGTCATCTTTAGGGTGGGGGAGAAAGTCTGAAAGAATTCTACTCCCTCTCGCCGACTGAAACCTCGAGAACCGTAACGAGCCTTGAAGACAGGCGGAGAATCTGGCGGCCGCTTCACCCTGAAAATCCACATGCCTCTGACGATATTCGCCCTATGAAGGGGAACCTCGTCATCGTAAGTGCTTGTGGACTTCCACGATGCCATCTCTGCATCCATGGCTGTCTGCCACTGAGTGGAGTACTCACCCGCGATCGCCTCAGCGTAAGAGCGTGGGGTCGGGATGTCTGGCGCATCCGGGTCTCCCTCAGGTGCAATCAACATAGACACGAGATGAGGCGCAGCGGCTACAAGACACTCAAGGTCCTCGTGCCTGTCCTCAAGGACGTCAGTGCCAAGAGCACTCTCACCCCCGACAGTCGGAGGACAGACAGACTCAGACTCAGCAACAAGACTAGCGGCATAGTCTAGACGACAGAAAGCAGCAAAGTCAACAAGCTTAGTGACTAAGGCAGACGCAGCAACAGACTCAAACGACGGGTCAGTGACAGCTGTGGCTTGCAGACGCGTGACAGTAGAGTAAGCAGCACGGGTGCAGTCAGACTCAGGCTCAAGAATGGTTCTCACTCTCTAGACCATCTTTTTACATGATTCAAGTTGAAGATGGTAGCTAAGCCCAAGGCGCAACATCTTACAGAGCGGATTTGCGTTTAGTTGAAAAATGAGTTCGTCACAAGCTCTCGAAGTGACGGATTCTAAACAATTGGTATCAGAGCGGATAATTGACTTTGTGAGGAAGAATCATCGTGAATGCTCAATCAATGTTGTCGATACCATTTTCTAGTAGCTCTGGTCGGGACCTTTCGATTGGTGGTCAAATCGCGTTCTAATTCGACATATACAGGCCGCGACGGAGATTTTCATAGAATCGAAATTTCTGGCAGAATTCTCTCCAAACGATTTCTCAAGTTTCCACCGTTCATAAGGCCTCAATATGGTTGGTACGAACTCCGGAGGTGCTAGTGGCGAGATGGATAGAATTAGAGAGGCTGGAGAGCAAGGGGGAGTTGCTGGTGGAGGAGTGGGGACTCACCAACCAGCCAACCTTACGCTACCCTCAACTTCTACACAATCTCCTACAACCGTGCGGAGATAACTGCAGCAACGGGAGCTAGGCTACGGGCTAGGCACGTGTGCTCGTGTGATCTCTGCGTTCGTTCACTTAGTCGTTTCCTTGTGTTCACACTCCTTGCTAGTTCACGGGGAGAATTTGCAAGAGTTTCACTAGGAAAACAAGACAACAATGATGCAATGAAGTTGGCATAGCAAGACTACATCAGAGCAAGCGTTCAGGTCAGCCAACTGCCAGCGCAGCTTGGTCGACCGCATTCCAGCACGACTTGGTCGACCGCGCTCCAGTAAGGCAAGGTCGACGGCGTGCCAACATCGCAGGTTGACGGCGTGACAGCGTTACTCACGCAGGACAGCAGTGCACCCTGCTTCGCAGTTGTGCGCAGATGATTGGCGTGCAGAGTCTCGTCACCTGCACAGCGCACACACCACGTCAACCTCGAGCTGACGACTGCCTCTGATCTGCCACGATGACCTCGGGATACCACCACCGAGGTCGGGCTCGCCAACTTCGCCTGGGCGACCGTCGCACTCTTCCGCAGCACTTCGTCACCCAGGTAACCTGGTCGACCGGGCAACCACGTCGACCAGCAGCTCCCGTACGTGCCCGTCGACCTCCCAAGTCGACGACCACCTCCACGTCGACCTCCTCCAGGTCGACGTCCCCTCTGGTCGACCGGCTCCACGTCGACCAGTACTCCTGGTCGACCTGCTCCTCGTCGACCAGCACAGTCGTCGGCCGACCAGCCAAAGCTAGCGTCATGAAGTTGACGCCCCGCTACTCGACGCCCAACTGCTCGGCGTCCTGCGTCAAGGTCGACGTTGGCCCCTCCTTCGTCGACCACCAGGTCCAGTCGACCACTAACAGGTCGACCTGCAGTCTGTTAGCCGACCGCCGAAGTCCGCTTCCCCAAGTTGACGTCACCAAGTTGACGTCCTCCGCAGGTCGACTCTCAAGTCGACCTCCCTGAAGTCGGCGCCACCCTGAAGTTGGCGCCCGTGCAGTGGTCCCCCGTGCAGGTCGACCTCCTCGTCGACCAGCTCACCCACTGCTGCAGGTCGGCTGCTCCCCTCACACCCGACCACGAAGTCGGCTCCGCCCAAGCGAGGACGGGGCCAATACCCAACTCCCGTTGACACTCCCCTGCCGCGTTCACGCTTGGGCACCCAGCCCACACGGCAGTACATCTCGGAGACTAGCTCGTCGACGTGCACCCAACACATAGCACGCCGGTCACCGCACCAGCCATGCAAGAGGGCATGGCATCTACTGCTGCACGTCGTTATCGCCATCGTCCATGTTGGCCAAGCGCACCTGGCCGATTGCGATGGAGCACCGGTTGAAGGCCGCATAGTGCAGCGCCTTCGTCAGGAAGTCAGCCGGCTGCTCAGCGGTTGGGATGTACTACAGCAAGAACTTCCCGCGCTTCACCATGTGCTGCAGCCAGGCCTGTCGCCGCTCCATGTGCTTGAGGTTGCCCGTCAACCCCATGCCTTCGGCGACCGTGATGGCCGACTTGTTGTCCACGCGCAGGACAGTCGGCTTCCCGGCGTCCAGCTGCCGGAACTCTGCGAGGAGGAAGCGAAGGCGGCGTCCCTCCTTGCCACCTTCAGTGGCCGCCACGTACTCCGACTCGGTCGACGACAACGTCGCGCACTTGATGCGCTGGCTCGACCAGGAGACTGCAGCCCCTCCGTAGACGAACACGTAGCCGCTCGTGCTCGTTTTGTTCTGCTTGTCACCGGCGTCGTCGACGTCCACGTAGCCGACCAGCTCCAGCGACTCAGGTCCACCGCCGAACTCCAGGGCAGTGTCACGTGTGTTGGCGAGGTAGGCGAGGCAGCGGTCGACCTCGCGCCAGTGCTGGTCGCTCCTCACCGTGAGGCCGCTCCCCAGCTTGCTACAGGCGAAGGCGATGTCCGGCCTCGTCGTCGTCGCCGCGAACTGCAGCGAGCCGACCTTCTGTCGGTACTCCTCCTCCTGCCGTTCCTGCGCCTCCTCGTCATCGAAGGTGATCTTGGCGTAGGCACCGACCGAGACCGGCGTCTTCGGGGTGCGCCCGGTCTGCTCCTCGTCGACAAAGCGCCTACGCAGCTTGTCGGCGTAGCCCTGCTGGTGCAGCCACAGCTTCCTCGCTGACCTGTCGCGCACGATCTCCAGCCCGAGGTACTTCTGCACCGGCGAGATCTCGCGCAGCTTGAAGGCGGCTTCCAGCAGCTCCTTCAGCTCCTTCAGCATCGCGGCGCTGCTGCTGGCGGCAAGCAGGTCGTCGACGTAGACCAGCACCCAGCAGACTACTCCACCCTCGCCGACCTTGAAGTAAAGAGCCTCGTCGACCTGGCTCTTCTTCCACCCGGCGCCGACCAGCACATCGTTGAGCGCCAAGTACCACAACAGCGGCGACTGCTTCAGCCCGTACAGGCTCTTCAGCAGCTTACACACCCGGCCGGTTCCATTGTTGAAGTAGTCCGGCTGGGACATGTACAGCACCCGATCGAGCTTGCTCTGCAGGAAGGCGTTCTTCATGTCGAGCTGCATCAGGTTGAGGTTGAGGACAGCGATGATGCTGAGGAAAATCATCAACGTGACGTAGCTGCTCACCGGCGCAAACGTCTCGTCGTAGTCGGCGCCGTACACCTGGGTGAAGCCCTACACGACCAGCCTCGCCTTGTCTCGCTCGACGGTGTCGTCGATGTGGTACTTCGTAGTCAACACCCACCGGTTCTTCATGACGTTCACCCCCGGCGGGCGTTCGACCAGCTCCCAAGTGCCCATGTTGATGAGGCTGCGAATCTCCTCCATGGCGGCCTTTACCGCCGGGCCCTTCCAGCTCGCCAAAGCCTCCTTCACCGTCATCGTCGAGATGTCCCAACGGTGCTCGGGGTCGGTTAGCATGTCGGGGTCGAGCTCCGGAAACTCCTCATCATCCTCGGCGTCATTGTACAGTAGATCGTCGTCATCGTCCACGTCATACACCGTGGTGAAGGCAGCGGGGACGAAGAAGTCAGGCGGCCTCCGGAGTCGGCCTGAACGCCGTGGTCCCGGCTGGGCCTCCTCGGCATCCCCTCCATCGTCGCTGTCGTCGCTGCCCTCGGCGTCTTGCTGTTCCTCAACCGGCGTTCCAACCGACTGCTCCACTACGGTCGGCTTCCCAGCCGACTTCTCCCCTGTGGTCGGCTCCCCTGTCGACGGCCCGGTCACCGATTGCTCTGTGGTCGGCTGCACGGCAGCCTGCTCCCTTGCCGGCTGCTGCTCCTCGACCTGCTCCTCCCCTGTCGACTGTAATCCCACGTCGATTCGCCGCTCGTCATGTCGGCCACCGGCGATGCACTTGGCCGGCGCCGAAGGCGACGTCCCACGACTCCCCTCATCGCCGGAGGCTGACACCGAGGTCAGCCCACGCAGGTCGGCCACGAGGGGAGGGGCAGGGGTCAGAGGGTGAGGGGTAGGGGTGTGGACGTCCTCAATATCCGCAGTAGGAAGCTCACCAACCTCGGCAAGCAGCGGCAGCGTCGCCGACGAGGTGTCAGAGGGCGGGGTGGACGGCGACCGGCCGGACACCGGCCCATGCTCCGTTTTCCACTCGGCCAGCGACATCTCCTCGTAGAACACCACGTCCAACGTGGTGACCACTCGGTCAGTGGCGATGTCAAGGAGCTCCCAGCCCTTGCTCGCCGCCGACACGCCAAGGTGCAGGCCCCACCTGGCCTTCGGCTTCAGCTTCCCACCACGCTGCTGCTCAGGGACCAGGAACTGCGCCATGCAGCCCCACACCCGCGCCAGCGACAAGTCGGGCTTCTTCCCGGTCAGCAGCGTCGATCTCTCAAGGCAGTTGCGGACCCAGACGGCCTGCCGCAGAGCGAGGTGCCACCAGTGGTGCTGCACACCCATGTGCAGCAGCATTGTCCACACCGACTCCACCACCGTCCTCATCTCCCGTTCCGCCATGCCGTTCTGCTGCGAGGTGTATGGGCAGGTCAGGTCGTGGACGATCCCCTTTCCGTTCAAGAAGTCGGTGAACTGCTGCCCTAGGAACTCCCCTCCCCGGTCCGAGCGCAGCATCAACACAGACTTCTTTGTCTGCCGCTCAGCCACCGCCAGCCACTGTAGAACGCTTGCAAGGCATCTTACTTCTTGGCGTCCAGCTTCACTCACACGTAGCGGGTCTTGCGGTCCTTCAGCAGCAAGAAGTACAGGCTGCCATCCTTGGCAGCCACGCGAAACGGCCCGCACAGGTCGATGTGCACGACGGCTAGCACGTCGTCGGCGTCGGAGCCATGGTCGGGGAAGGTGTGCCGCGCCAGTTTCCCACCGACGAACGAGACACACGGGGAGTCGGCGTCCGTCGCCGACTTGAGGTCCAGCCCAATGGCGACCTCGTTCTTCGCCGAGCTCCGTATGGTGTCCATGCTGACATGTGCAAGCCGCGCATGCATCCGGTCCGGCGTCGACTTCGTCTTCGAGACGATCGCCCGCAGAGCCACGACCTCCAGCGTGGTCGATGCTGACGTCGTCGTGCAGGGACGCAAGTCAGTGCAGAGGACTCGCCCAGAGTACGTCGCACGCCCGAGCACCTCTCCTGTCGATGAGACGAGTAGCATGCCGTCTCTGTCCTCTTGCAACTTCACGCCATGCTCCTTCAGCTGGCCGGCCGACAGCAGGTTGGCTCGCACACCCGGGACGTACAACACGTCGGGGATGAGCACCTCCTTCCCGGCCTCTCCTTGCAGAGCGACGGTGCCACAGCCCTGAACTTCTTGCAGTGCCCCATTGAAGCCGCGCACGTGCTTGATGGAGCCATTCGGCTGCAAGTCAACGAAGGCTTCCTTCGTTCCCATCAGGTGGTGGGAGCAACCGCTGTCGAGCAGGACCACCGCCGGGTTCGCCTGCACAGCTGCCGCCACCACCTAGAAGTCCTCTCCGGCCTCTGGTGCCAGAGAGATGGTCGGCTCCACGACGCCGACCAGCGAGCACGACGCCGTCTTGTCGTCTCGCCCCTTGCCGCCTGCAGCGGAGTCGGCGTCCTTCACCGAAATCGATGTCTTGGTCGACTGCTTCTCCTTGCGCGGCTGGTTTCCTCCATGACGAGGACGACAGCAACCTGACCTCCCGCGGCCTCCCTTAGCGTCGTCGTCGTCGGAGTCACTGCGGTTGGGACACTCGAAGGAGAGATGGTCGGGGTCGCCGCACAGCCAGCACTCCCGACGTCGACCTCCTCCGCCCCGACCGCTGTCCTTGGTCGACTTCCTCTTGTCGACCTCCTTGGCCGGCTTCCAGCCACTGCTACCACCACCGCCAGACTGCCCGCGCTGCCCCGGTCGACCTCCTTGCTTCGCTGAGGTGACCAAGTTCGCCTGCACCAAGAGCTCCTGCGACCGCTCAGCCTCCTGCATCGCCTCGTCCTGCAGGATATACGAGGTCAGGTTGTCCTCGTTGAGCGTCGCCCTCGTGCTTGGCGGCATGGACAGCCGCTCCAGCAGGTTGTAGCTGCTAGAGAGTCCCTGCATGACATGGGTGATGTACGACGCCGTGGAGTACTGCGCGCCGGCCATCCTGATAGTGGCGAGAATTCGCCGGGCTCGGTTGCAGTAGTCAGTCGCTGTCTCCTCGTCACCCATACGCAGGTGCGTCAGCTGTCCCTCCAGCTGGGCGATGAACAGGTCGTCACTGACCTGGTACGTCGACTCAATGAAGTGCCACGCCCGGTGGCCAGCGTCGATGTACTCCCGGCACCACTTCAAGGCGATCTGCACGCCAGGAGAGCGGCACCGCGAGATGACCGTGAAGGTCAACAGCTGCACGGCGCGAAACTCCGCACGCAGGTCGGGGTGGTGCTCCCCCGGCGTCGCCACGGTCTCTCGGGCGAAGCCGATTAGCCCGGCCATCTCCAGCTGGGGCTCGATGGCTTCCTTCCAGGTGAGTATGTCAGGTCGACCGACCAGCGGAGGGGTGACCGAGATCCTGTACGGCGTAAACTTGAAGTAGCCGTAGCTCGGTGCAATCCCACCTGCCGTCACCTGGGACGCTGTCATCGGCGACAATCCGGTCATCCTCCGACGTCACCATGTGAGGAGTCTGCAGCCGCCGACGACTGCACCCCTCGCGCCTGAACGCCGCCGGCTTCACCGGCGTGTATCACACCTCGTTGCCTCGACGTGCCTCCCACACTGCTGCCGACCTGGCCTCCACCGGCGTTGACGCCCACGTCGACGCCGCCGTCATTGTTCACCGGTCGAGGAGAGGCAGGTCGAGAAGGGGGGTGCTCCGCTGCCCACACGGAGCGGAGTCCGGCCTCGACGACTGCCCAGGGTATCGCCCCATACTCCTGGGCTTCATGGCGTCTCCTCGCATCCTCCAGCCGTCCCTCCAGGGTGTCCATCACCTCGGCGTCGCCTACGCGCACGCTAGTGACTGCACGGCTGCCGGTCTACGAACACGATCGGTATGTGCTAAGTCGGCTAGACTGAACTACGTCGCGGTGTCGTCCACGCTCACTGCACCATGCGGAGATAACTGCAGCAACGGGAGCTAGGCTACGGGCTAGGAACATGTGCTCGTGTGATCTCTGCGTTCGTTCACTCAGTCGTTTCCTTGTGTTCACACTCCTTGCTAGTTCACAGGGAGAATTTGTAAGAGTTTCACTAGGAAAACATGACAACAATGATGCAATGAAGTTGGCATAGCAAGACTACATCAGAGCAAGCATTCAGGTCGGCCAACTGCCAGCGCAGCTTGGTCGACCGCGTTCCAGCACGACTTGGTCGACCGCGCTCCAGCAAGGCAAGGTCGACGGAGAGCCAACATCGCAGGTTGACGGCGTGACAGCGTTGCTCACGCAGGACAGCAGTCACCCTGCTTCGCAGTTGTGCGCAGATGATTGGCGTGCAGAGTCTCGTCACCTGCACAGCGCACACACCACGTCAACCTCGAGCTGACGACTGCCTCTGATCCGCCACGATGACCTCGGGATACCACCACCGAGGTCGGGCTCGCCAACTTCGCCTGGGCGACCGTCGCACTCTTCCGCAGCACTTCGTCACCCAGGTAACCTGGTCGACCAGGCAACCACGTCGACCAGCAGCTCCCGTACGTGCCCGTCGACCTCCCAAGTCGACGACCACCTCCACGTCGACCTCCTCCAGGTCGACGTCCCCTCTGGTTGACCGGCTCCACGTCGACCAGTACTCCTGGTCGACCTGCTCCTCGTCGACCAGCACAGTCGTCGGCCGACCAGCCAAAGCTAGCGTCATGAAGTTGACGCCCGGCTACTCGACGCCCAACTGCTCGGCGTCCTGCGTCAAGGTCGACGTCGGCCCTTCCTTCGTCGACCACCAGGTCCAGTCGACCACTAACAGGTCGACCAGCAGTCCGTTAGCCGACCGCCGAAGTCCGCTTCCCCAAGTTGACGTCACCAAGTTGATGTCATCCGCAAGTCGGCTCCCAAGTCTACCTCCCTGAAGTCGGCGCCACCCTGAAGTCGGCGCCCGTGCAGTGGTCCCCCGTGCAGGTCGACCTCCTCGTCGACCAGCTCACCCACTACTGCAGGTCGGCTGCTCCCCTCACACCCGACCACGAAGTCGGCTCCGCCCAAGCGAGGACGGGGCCAATACCCAACTCCCGTTGACAAACCGTGGATCCCGTGAAGGCGTTCTCTATTGAGAAGTTCATGGGGGAGGACTACGAGCACTGGAGCTTCTGCATGAGGCTGATGTACACCCAATACAAGCTATTGGATCTGGTGGAGGGGAAGGAGAAGATGCCGGAGGTCGCGGAGCTGAAAGGAGCGTGGATGAAGCGATCGTTTGACGCGTACATGCTCATGGTGCAAGCGGTTGGCGGACGACAACTTGACCACATCAAGGACCTCTTGGGTGATCGAGAGTGTGGCCCCAAGGCTTGGAGGAAGCTTCTGTATGTGCACTCACTGACACATGCTACCGGCATCGTGCTACTCGCGCGGAGGCTGCGGGACATCAAGTACGTTGATGGAGAGCCGATGCAACCGGTGTTGGATGAGATGCAAGACATCTTCACGAAGCTCCAAGGCGGCGGTGTGGTGTACCCGGAGCTCGTGTATGCGTGGAGATCGTGATACGGCTGCCGGAGTCATGGTCTGCCCTAGCGATCAACCTCAACTCTCAACAGTCCCAGTGGAGCGTGGATTACATTCGCGCGCGCATCCTAGAGGAGGACTTGCGGCGGCAGAGTGTGGAGCGCTCGGAGGAGGGGGCTGGCTATGGAGTTGGAGGTGGAAAGAGTGGCTTCAAGAAGAAGTGGAAGGGCAAGAACAAGGACAACCCTAAGGAGGATGGCGGCGAGGGTCAAGGGGAGGTATGCTTCTACTGCAAGAAGCGCGGGCATCGTTGGCGGAAGTGCTACCAACGACCCAAGGATTGGACCCCGCCTTCGTCAGGCAACCAGCATGGTGGCAAGAGGAGTGGGGGAGTCATGGGAGCTAGTGGAGAGGAGAAGGATGAGGGGAAAGGCGGCAAATCTGAGGAGCGGAAGGCCGGGTTCTTCTTTGTGAACGAAGGCGCAACCGACCTCGCTATGGCTGCCAAGGTTCTCCTACACCCCCTCATGTTATGTGATGCTATCATTTGTATTCACGTCTGTCTGCCTCCTGTCGGAAATTCTCTGTGTGGCCCCTCTCTCTCGACTCCTGCCGTCCATGCATGCAGCCCTCTGGTCACCCCCCTCTTCTCTTCTACTACTCTCCTGCCGACCTTTCTTGCTACTGCTGCTGGGGCACTACCAACTCCTTGTCTGCTGTATACCGTGTGCCGTGTGATAGAACTCCACCGTGATACCTCACTTGCCCCCTTTGGAACAGACTAGGGCTCCTGCTCGCTCTGGTCTAGACCATCCATGCTCCTGGATCACGCCCTTGCCGTATTCGTGGTGTGGTCTTGGACTCTCCTCCCCTGCTGATTCTCCAGCACCACCACTCCAGACTCTCGGACCTCCACCACTCTCCAGCGTTCCTCGCTGAGGCCGCGGTCCAACGTTTGCTGCCGCGCAGTCCTGCGGTACACTTCCTGTCCTTCCTGCAGCCGCCCTCCACATGTCGGCCTCTGCCCCCCGAGCCTCTGCTGGTACCGGCGAGCGTCTCGCAGCTGAGCCACATGGAGATTCTCTAATGCTTAGCCATTCGCTCGTAGGTAGTCCCCCCTGGTCTTGGCTAGCGCCGCCCACAACTCTGGGGTTCCCGTTGTCACCACATCCGTCAACACTTTGGGCGCCTCCACCAGCAAGATTGGCTCTCTGCCATACAGCAGAGCCATACAGCAGATAGTATGAGGACACATCTCGCAGCGCCGACTGCTTGCTAAACCGATACCCCGCCGCGACCCAGTGCAGGTCCTCATCCCAGATGCGCTTGTGAGTCTCTCCATATTCCCTTAGCCCTCGCTTGAGTGTTTGCACCATACGCTCTGTGAGGCCGTCTGCTTGCGGGTGATATCGGGAGGTCCTTCTGTGCTTAATCCCGATAGCTGCCAGCGCCTTGTCAAATTCCCCCCGGAACTCTGTGCCCTGATCCGTAAGCACTTCACCACATGCCCCCATCCTAGTGAGCACCTGTTCCGTGAAGCCTCCGTGACTAGTGCCGCGCTCTTGCTGTTAAGCGCGCGCACCTCCACCCACTTGCTGACATGCTCGATCATGACCAAGATATACCGCTTGCCTCGCCGGCTGAGAGGCAGTTCCCCCGCCAAATCCAAGGACCATCTGTAGCCCAACCAACGGACGGGGAGCGACTGCAGCTCCTGCTGGCTCCTCTCCAGCTGGGCCCTGTTGCGGTCGCAAGCCTCACACTGCGCCACTTGCTCCTTGATCTGTCGCGCCATGCCTGCCCACCACCAGCCCGTGTTCACTAGCTGGGTTGTCCTGACGTGCCCGAAGTGTCCTAGCTGCCGGTGCACCCTATCAATGATGCCTTCTCGCTCTACTGGTGCGGGCACTAGCTTCCACCCTTCTTTGGTCCTCAGCTGCACCTGCCCCGCATACCACCTGTAGTGTTGCCCTCTCGCCCGTGCTCTCTCCGAGGATGGCTCCTCTGCCTCCATTTCTCCCCGCAGCCACCTGAGTGTCTCTTCGTCTTGCCAGATGTCGGCAGCTCCGCACTGATCCTGACGCTGCTCCCCCTGCCTCTCCACCTCCCTTGCTAGAGCCACGAGTCCGGCCACTGGCTCTGCCGCTGCCGGATTGCGAGATAGTCCATCCACGTGCTGGAGCGTCCGGCCTGGCCTGTGCTTCACCACGAAGTCGAACTCCTGCAACCGCATGGCCCACCGCGCATTGCGGCCCGTCAGCGTATGGTTAGTCATCAGCCACAGCAGCGGCTGGTGGTCCGTCACCAGGGTGAACTCGCGCCCCTGTATATATACTCGGAAGTGTGTCACCGCCCAGACCGCCACCAGACCTTCCCCCTCGTAGGAGCTGTAGTTTGCCTCCGCTGCGTTGCAGCTGCGGCTCGCAAAGGCCACCACCCTCTCCCCCTGCTCTGTCTGCTGGCAGAGCACTGCCCCCATGCCTGCGCTGCTCCAATCTGTGTACAGCACGAACCTGGCCTCTGGTTTTGGCAGCAGAAGCACCGGTCCCGACTTTACTGCTTCCAGCAGGTCTCGCAGTGCCCCCTGCTCCGCCTCTCCCCACTTCCAGGCCACATCCTCCTGCAGCAGCCTATTCAGGGTAATCGCCCGCTTACTAAAGTTCAATACAAACTTACGGTAGTAATTCAAGAAGCCCAGAATTGCCCTCAGTGCGGAGCGACCATTCGGGATCGCCAGGCTGTCCAGCACTGCGACCTTTGCTTGCTGAATGGTCATCTGGCCTCTACACACTTCGAACCCCAGATACCGCACCGTATTTGTGCCGAAACGGCACTTCTTGGGGTGGCATGTGAGTCCGGCTCCCCTGGTGGCTTCCAAGACCTGCTGCACATCCTTCACGTGTTGTTCGAGCGTCGTGCTGAACACTACCACGTCGTCTATATAGCAGGCCGCGCAGTGCTGCAGCGCGCGCAGTACCCGATCCATCGCCTTCTGGAATACTGCCGATGCGTTCTTCAGTCCGAAAGGCATGAACAGCCACTCGTAAAGTCCGTCCGGCCCATGAAATGCTGTCTTCCTCACGTCCGCCTCTACGACTCGTATCTGGTTAAAGCCTTGGCAAAGAGCTAGCGTGCTGAAGATCACTGCCCCCTGCAACTTGTCAAATATCTCCTCTGGTGTTGGCATCTGATAGCGATTCGCCACCGTCAGCTTGTTGAGGTTCCTGTAGTCGCCGCACATGCGCCGTGAAAGCACTTCTCCTGTGAGTTCTTTCCTCGCAGCCACCACGGTCGCGGTCGCGTACTCCGACTCAGAGGGCCTGATGAGCCCTGCCTCTAGCAATTCCCGACACTTTTCCCTGCACAAATCGAGATCTCCTGGGCTCATGCGGTGCTTGCGCTGGTACACCGGCACCTCCTCCGTTAGCCGAATCTCCATCTCTCCCCAGTTGTATTTGCCGGGCTCCAGCAGCGTGAAGGCAAACGCCTGCCGGTGCTTCCCCAGCACGATCCACATCTGCTCCCGTAGGTCTCCCTTCAATCCTTCTCCCACTTCCCATGCTTCCTCCTCCTCTGCCGCTGGTTAGCCTACCGCTGTGACTCCCCCTCCATCTGTCTCGGCCTCTGGTTCCAACACTGCCACTGGCTCCTGCTGACCCAGGCCCGCCTCTTCCACCCCAGCTTCGTTTGGCGCTGTTGGCTCGCTGGCTGCCGCTGCTTCTCCGGGTGATGTCGGCTCGTTGGCCGCTATTGCTTCTTCGCTTGCCGGCAATACCTCCAGCGCTATTAGCGCCCATCCTCGTTCCCTCTGTTGCTGTTTTTCAACCTGCATGTCCAGCAGACGCTGTTCGGCCCTCTGCTGGTTGGCGCACACCTCTTCTCCGCTTGCATCTCCTGGCCCTCCCACTTCCACTTCCATCCCCAGCTGCTTTGAGGCCAGGTGCATCTGTATAATGTGCACCAGCCAATGCACGGCCTCCACGTCCATTGCTCGCCCGAATGCTTCCCTCCGCTTGGCTTCCTCCTCTCCTGGTGCTGCCGTGGCGTCAGGGACGAACCCCATCGCCAGCTCCCGCTCCCTGGCCGAGGGCTCTTCCCAACGGTCCTTCAGCCGGTCATACACCATGCCTGGGCCAGGCAGCCCCTGGCTCCACACGAAGCCATGTGCCTGGTGGTGCGCCATGAGGGTGGGCCATGCTTCTCTCAGCAGCCCGGGCTCGTTGCACTGGAACTGACTTGGATGATCTGGCGTATTCACCGGCGCTGGCTCCCGATGAGCTTCCAGGATGTCTTCCACAGGGCGTGATGAGGGCCTTTCGGTCTGTATGAGCTCCCACCTGAGTCTCCCTTCCGACACCCCATTCTGCCAATACCGTCTGACCCTGTGCGCGTAGGACCCTTGCTGCACCGCATCCCTTGCATAGGACCCTTGCTGCGCGTAGGACCCTTGCTGCAAAGGCCGCGCGCGGGAAGCAAGGGCCTGCAGGGGCAGCGCGCCGGCCTGACGGGCCTGCAGGGGCGGCTCGCAGGCCTGACGGGCCTGCAGGGGCGGCTCGGGGGCCTGACGGGCCTGCAGGGGCGGCGTACTGGCCTAGGGCAGCAGGAGGCAGCGCGAGGGCTGCAGGATGGCGCGCGTAGCGCAGCACGTCACGAGGCAAGGCAGGCAGGTTGGCAGGCAGGACAATACGTGGAGTAGCGCGGTAACCGCAACGGTAGGTGGGCCCGAAAAAACGGTCCTACGGACCTAGTGCACTGAAACCATGTTAGAATCTAGCAGCATTAATGATTGAACTATGAAAGAGTTGCGTACAAATATGAAACCATAAAGTGGGTTGTACCCCATATTGTCTACCCCACTACAGCCTAAACATATATAGCAGATATAACATTTGACATGCCTAAGCTAATCGGCTAAGTCGACGCAGATCACAACGGCGACTCTGACAACAGGCGCTCGCGCACCGGCTTCATCTACCGACTTGAGCCTATCGGGCCCATCTCTTGGCAGTCGAGCAAGCAGGAACTAATTGCTCTCTCCTCAGCTGAAGCAGAATACATTGCACTCTGCTCAGCCACCAAGGACTATACCTTCGCGAACTGCTGGAAGAAGCCAAGCTGGCCCAGTTACCCAACTTCTCCCTGTTCTGCGATAACCAGTCTGCAATCCGCATAGCCAACAAGAACGGATTCGCGAAAACAACGAAGCACATCGCGCTGCGATATTTCTTTGTGAAGGACAAGATCGAGAAGGGGAGACTTGAGCTGTCCTACTGCCCCACGTCTGAGATGGCAGCTGATTACTTGACCAAGAAGCCCGGAAAGCAGAAGTTTGAGTACTGCATGCTGCTGACTGGACAAGGCCACGTCACCAACAACGACACTCCAGAAGCGAAGGTGAGTGTTGGAAACAAGTGATTTAAGCGCTTCTGTTGTGTCGAAACATCAAGTCTTAAACGAAGCGAAGCACAAACAAAACATCAGCGAGTCAGCCATCGGAGGTTGACAACTCAAGCAACTGCTAGAGGTTACGCGAAGGTCAAAGGTCAGCGACCTTTGACCTGACAAATACAGCGCGACAGCAAGGACAAACAACTAACTCGATACAGAGCAGTTGCCCGAGTCGTCACTGTATCGAACCGCAACAGCAACAGTAAAACAAATATTTGTTGTATCTCTTCATATTCCTTGTATTCTTAGAAAAACCTTGTATCTCTTTGTTTTAATCAATCTAATTTGCCCTCACATACCAGCGCAAGGTAGTTCAAGGACTTATCACTACACGCTTCCGCTCTTACATTGTTCCTACCCAGAGTTTAGTCCTGCAAAGATCCTAAGGGCCTTTCTCAGCCCAACATAGAAGACCGGCCGAGCACAAGTCATCAGGTACATGTGGCAGCCCACAAGCTCTGCGTAGGGGCCATTAGACTCAAAGGGCTCGTCGGGAAAAGGGCCAGTGAGTCGGCGGTTAACAGCAAGAGGAATGGGCAGTATGGTGGAGAAATGAAACCCGAACCGCCAAAAGACCTGCTGCACCATGCGTGATTGAGTCAGTGTGATGGTGCGAGCGGCTCTGTCCCTGGTGATCTCAGTCGGAGCTGCAGTTCACCAAGCTCAGTGCACTTGTGTCTCTTCTGCAATTCGTATTTCACCTCAGTCGGAGCTGCCCTGTCTGCTGTAGCAAAGACCAAGTCGTCGACGTACACTAGTATAAGGAAAGGAGTGAAACCAGTGCGAACAAACATCGACGGGTTGGCAGAGGAAGGACGAAACCCAAGTTCACGAAGCGTGGAGCGAAGAGTGTCGTGCCACTCACGGGGCGACTAGCGGAGACCGTAGACTGGCAGTCTCAGGCTCCACTGGGCCCCAGGTGGGAAGGTGGCAGTTAAGCCAGGAGGACAGTGCAGCCAGATCTCCTCGTGTAGGCGGCCTTGGAGAAAAGCAGTGGATAAGTCGAGGGAGTGCAGCTCGTAGTCTCGCTGTGCTTCTATGTGCAGTGCAGTAACACCCGAAGAGTAGTCATCTTCGGGGTAGGGGCAAAGGTCCGGAAGAAGTCAACTCCCTCACGCTGACTGCAACCCCTAGCCACGTAGCGCACCTTGAACACATGCGGTGATCCGTGCGGCCCCTTCACCTTGAAGAGCCACATGCCATCGACAATGTTTGCCGTGGGAGGGGGAGCTGCGTCGATGTAAGTGCTTGTGGATCTCCAAGACGCTAACTCTCAGTCCATAGCCGCTTTCCACTAAGAGGCCCACTCCCCTGACACTGCCTCACGGTACGTGCGAGGTGTCCCTATGTCAAGGGCGTCGGGGTCTCCCTCAAGGGAAAGCAGCATGGCGCAAACAGAGGGGGAAGCGGCTGCTAAGAACTCCAGCTCAAACTGCATCTCCTCTAGGACGTCACAGCCAAGGGCAGACTCACCCCCGACGGAAAGAGGACGGGGAGGTGGAGCAGCCACCACATGTGTGGCGTAGTCAAGACGGCGGGTGGAAGCAGAGTCAGCGACAGCGGCAGTAAGGGCTGAGACAGACGACGGAGAGGCACGACCGACGGTGACAAGAGCGGCGCAAACACAAGAGACAACAGGGCGAGCAGCACGGTAGTAGTCAGAAAAAGGGTGAGAGGAAATGGTGAAAGATGACTCAGGAGGTGAGGGAAGAACAGACACAGGCGGAGAATGACGAGGACTAGAACGAAACAAGACAGTGCGGAGGTCGGCAAGAGGAGATGAGGGCCGAGCACACGGGGGACAATGACTGGTCCAGTCGTGCGAGACAATAGGAGAAGACGACTGTAGCTGTGAGGAGAGAAAACAGCCAGAGCCGAGTCCGGAGGAGGAAACGTAGGACCGTACGCAGTCGGAGACTGGGGGTGGACAGGAGGAAAGGAAGGAAGACCAAGGGCCCGAAGGCCACTCACTGGAGGGAACAGCTGCTGCAAAAGTGTCGGCTGCTGCGGCGGCAGCTGGTGCTGCTGCTGCTGTTGCTGGTGGTGGTCCAACTGCTGCAGCTCCCGCCTTTCCTGCTCCACCCGCTCCTGCTCCTCACGCTCAAGAGCCTGGAGACGTGTGTCGTAGCGTTGGGGAGGAGCAGTGGGCGCCAAAGTAGTCGTGCCTCCAGCTCCTGTCTCCTCAGTACCAGCTCCTACAGCGCCAGCACCTCCTTCTCCAGCACCATTAGAACTCACACCACCGGTGCCAGAACCTCTAGCTCCAGACTCCCAAACTAGCGCCACCAGCACCAGCACCTCCAGCTCCAGCACCCCCAGAACTAGCGCCACCAGTGCCAGCAACTCCAGCTCTAGCACCCCCAGAACTAGCGCCACGAGCGCTAGCACCTCCAGCTCCAACACCCCCAGAACTAGCACCTCCAGGGCCAGCACCTCGAGCTCCAGCACCCCCAAAACTAGCGCCACCAACGCCAACACCTCCAGCTCTAGCTCCCCCAGAACTAGCACCTCCAGCTCCGACACCTCTCGATCGAGCCTCCCCCAGACCGAGTACCGCCAGTAGCCGTACCTCCAGCTCCAACACCAACCGAATCCACAGTAACATGTCGCGGAAGTGCCGACGGCTGCAGAGGAGACTGTGAGGAGGATTGCGGGGAGGGAGGTGCTGCCTTACTTGCGACCGAGGGTAGAGGGGTAGCGTGAGACACACCTGATGGGGCAAGACCAGGGGGGGGCGAGGGTACCGGTGGAGCGGGAGCAGGGGGAGGAGAGGGTGCAAGGAAGAGGGAGGGAGGGGGAACCGGGAGACCTTGACAAGGGTACCGAGTAAAGAAGGACAATGACTCGTCAAACCGGATGTCACGAAAGTCTAGGAACTGGTGGAGGGGCGGGTTTAGGGTTTAGGTAAAAGGAGTAGTCGAGGGAGCCCACCGGGAAATCAAGGAAGACACAAGGTATGGCGCGAGCCGAGAGCTTGTCCGCAGAGGTGTCACGGACAAGCGCAAGGCAGCTCCAAACACGAAAGGCCAACCCAACACCAGGGGACTCAGTCCAAAGACGGGTCGGTGAAGCCTCTGGCCGCGAGACTTGCGGCTGGAGGTTCAGCTGGTGCGCAGCGTAGTGAAGCGCGTAGAGCCACAGAAAATGGGGCGCACAGGCATGGATCATAGACGTGCGGGCGATGTCCATGACCAAGCCAATGCGGTGCTCAGCAACCCCATTCTGCTGTGGGGATTCCGGCAGCGTCCAGGAATGTGTGATGCCCTGCTCGCCGCAGAACCCGGCAAGGACGCCGGAACAAAAATCACAACCACGGTCGGAGTGGAGACAACGGACATGACTACCGCGAGTGCCCTCAGTGGCCAGAAGCCACCGGATCAGCGTAGAAGTCACATCGGACTTCTTGGCAAGAGGAAACATCGTGGTGTACATGGAGTAGTCGTCAAAGACCACTCAAAAGTAGCGCTCCCTCTCAGATCCGAGCGTAGGGGCAGAGCTCTAGACGTCCAGGTGGAGAGTCTAGAAGGGAGTAGTGGCCGGACGAAGGGAGGAGGAGTGTGGAGTAGCGCGCAAGCAGCCGGCGACGCAAGGAGTGCAAGGTGGAGCAAATGAGGGAGGGAGCGACGGAAAGACGCACGGGAGACCTGAGACAAGACAGTGACTGGCCATGTTGCGGAGGCGGGGGAGCGACGGGTGGCCAAGGCGGTGGTGCCACAAGACAGTCGGGTGGGCTAGGGACCGACATGAGCAAGACGCAGCAACTAGACCGGACACATCAACTTGACCAGACTCTGCTACCGGGGGCGACGAGGCAACCTGACCAGACACAGCTATTTGCGGGGGCGGAGTGTGCGGGACGAAGAGACCTGAGTGGGGCTCTCTGGTGAACGTGGTGAGAACTGCTCCTGTGGAAGAGTCCGTACAGATCGCTGTCCTCTCGTGCGCCGGAAAAGTGACTGTGATCCCCGGTCATGAAGGTATCCAACACCCACCAAGTTCCGAGAGAACGAGGGGATGTAAAGACCAGTGAGGAAACCAGAGGGGACAGCTGGGCACGGAAGAGTGGTCGAGCTGCGAGCAACTTCTGGTCCTGAAGTAGGATCAGCCAAGGCAATTGGGACTGGAGCCGAAAGAGGTGTGAATGTGGTGTGGTCGCGGAAGAAGCACTGAGACGCATCGGAGCCCAGGGGGAAGGAGAGCGACGCAACAGTAGTCGCCACGGCTAGGCTAGTGACTACACAAGCACCTACAGTAAAAGCACAAGTACCTACACTAGCAACAGGCAAAGGTCCTAAGCTAGGTATACGCAAGCTACGAGATCCATACGTGATAGAATAAACAACATCCATAGACATAGCAAACACAGGGTAACCACTTCGAAGCAGACCGGACAAGATCAAGGGAGTCGACTCAAGCCCAAAACGCTCACGGTAGAGGTCGTTGAGGTGGCTGTAGCAGCGCTACGCAGAGTGGTCAGGACGCTAGCAGGTAGTGCCAACACCAGGGCAAGTCAGGATCTGGGACTGGCAGGGGCCGGCGTCGCCGCCACCGCGACGAGCCCCCCAGCTGGTTGGGCCGCTGTTGCAGCCAATGCTACCCAAACCACCAGGCCCCCACGGCTGCTGAGGGCGCCACAGTTGCTGAGGGCGGAGCTGTTGCTGAGGGCGCCACTGCTCCTGCGGGTGCCACTGCTGATGTTGGCGCCACTGCTGAAACGGCCGTTGTTGCTGTCCCTGCTGCTGGAGAACCCTACTGGACTCCATGATAGAGGCTAGCAGGGTGCAGGAGTGGCAGGCTAGGAGCGAAAAGAGCTAGGGACGGCTGTAGTGAAAAACAAGAACAAATAGGAGCGCCAGGAGAAACTAGGCGAGTAACTGCTGGAGCACGGAGCAAACTGAGCTAGGAGCGCCAGGTGAAACTAGGCGAGGGACGGCTGGAGTACAACTGGCTGGAGCTAGAAATGGTGAGCTAGGGCCGGCTGGAGGTAGGAATGGCCGAAGATAAAGACCGTAAGTGCGGTTTGAGAAGAAACGAGAATGAATGAACTATGAATGAAGTGGGTACAAGTACTAACCCTAATTAGGTTGTACCCCTTATGGGATACCCCACTACAGCCTACACAAATGTATAAGCTATATAATGTTCTGCCACACCCCCATAGGCAAAGTGGGAGAGAACAGGGGGTCACAAGACCAGTCAAGCAAAGCAAAGCAAAGCAAGCTCAGGGTGGATCACAAAGTCACCACACAGTCCGAGCACAAGGTCAAGGCCACAAGGCCAGTTCACATGCAAGAGTACACATATATATAAAGCTAGACAAGCAAGAGCAGGTATATATATATGTGACAGTACAAGCAAGGTCAAGAGGTGAGCAAGTGAGGCAAGACAGGCACAAGACCCAGCTGAGTGCAGAAGCACTGATGATCACAAGGCGCAAGTGCCTTGGTGAATACATCAGCAGTGTTGGCCTCAGTGGCCACGTAAGCAAGCCACAGCAGGCCACGCTGCTGAAGCTCACGAGCAAGGAAGTAGCGGAGAGCAATGTGCTTTGTTCTGTGCTCCAGTCGCTGCTCTCGACACAAGGCCAGCATGACCTTGTTGTCTACGAACAGAACTGGAGGAGAACGAGGCGGCTCTCCGAGGTTGGTCAGCAGGTAGGTGAGCCAGCGAAGCTCATGTGCAGCCATGGCCCCAGCGTAGATCTCAGCCTCACAGCTGGAGCCGAGAACAGAAGACGAGCGAGTAGCCCGCCATGAGACAGAGCCGGAACCAAGGCTGAAGGTGTAACCCTGTGACGACCGCTGCGTAGCCTGGTCATCAGCCCAAGAAGCGTCTGCGTGCCCAGTGAGGACCACTGGACTGCGCCCTCCAAGCACTAGCCCCATGCCCGACGTACTGCACAAGTAGCGCAACACCCTCTTCGCTGCAGCCATGTGCTCTGGTCGGTGTCTCCCAGGAGCAACATAGCGTGCGAGAATGCTAAGAGGGTATGCAAGGTCAGGTCGTGTACAGGTCATCAGGTACATGAGGCAGCCAACAAGCTCTGGATACGGGCCACTCGACTCTACGGACTCATCCGAAGGCAGAGCTGAGAGCAAGTGGCGAGTAGGCAGAGGAGTGGCCTGAGGCGAGGAGTACACCAAGCCGAAGCGCTGAAGGACCTGCTGCACCATGTGTGACTGAGTCAGGGTAATGGTGCGGCGTGCTCTGTCCCGGGTGATCTGCAAGCCAAGGTAGCTGCGCAGTTCACCCAGGTCTGTGCACGTGTGTCTCTTCTGCAGCTCGGACTTCACGTAGGCGAGTCCAGCAGTGTCAGCTGTGGCAAAGACCAAGTCGTCGACGTACACGAGGATGTAGAACGGCGGCAGAGAGGTGTCGGTGCGCAGAAACAGCGACGGGTCGCCAGTAGAAGGAGCAAACCCAAGAGCCGCCAGTGTAGTCCTCTGTGTGTCGTGCCACTCACGTGGTGCCTGGCGGAGACCGTAGACTGAACACCGGAGACTCCACTGGGTACCAGGAGGGAAATCCCCAGTGAAGCCAGGTGGGCGGCGCAGCCAGATCTCCTCGTGCAGGCTGCCCTGCAAGAAAGCTGTGCTGAAGTCGAGAGAGTGCAGCTCGTAGTCATGGTGAGCAGCAACGTGCAGCAGTACCCGAAGAGTGGTCATCTTCGGGGTGGGAGAGAAGGTCTGAAAGTAGTCAACTCCCTGCCGCTGTCTGAAGCCACGAGCCACGTACCATGCCTTGAAGACAGGCGGAGAACCCGGCGGCCGCTTCACCCTGAAAATCCACATGCCACTGACGATGTTCGCCCCAGGCGGGGGAACCTCATCAACGTAGGTGCCTGTGGACTTCCAGGAAGCCATCTCTGTGTCCATAGCTGCCTGCCACTGAGAGGAGTAGGGACCCTCTATCGCTACGCGTAAGAGCGCGGATTCGGGATGTCAAGTGCATCCGGGTCTTTCTCAGGGGTAAGCAGTACGGACACGAGATGAGGTGAAGCGGCTGCGAGACACTGGAACTCCTCCTGCCTGTCCTCAAGGACGTCCGTGCCAAGGGCACACTCACCCCCGACGGACGGAGGACAGACAGACTCAGACTCAGCGACAAGACTAGCAGTGTAGTCTAAGCGACAGCGAGCAGCAAATTCGACGAGCTCAGCAACTAGGGCTGACGCAGCAGTGGACTCGAAAGAAGGGTCAGTGAGGACAGTCGCAAGGAGACGCGTGACAGTAGGACTGGCAACACGAAGAGAGTCCGACTCCGGGTCGGCAAGAGCAGGAAGAGAGGACTCAGGAGGAGAAGGCAAAGGGGCACGTAGAGGAGCAGTGGACGGACGCAGAGACATCCTGTTCGTGCCAGGGACAGGAGGAGGACGCTGACGCGAACCACGACCACTAGTGCGAGCCGCACGAACAGGCGATGCAGGGCGAGACGCAGGCTCACGACGCTCAGCAAGACCTCCAGTAGGACCAGTGTAGGGAGAAGGAGCAGGTAAATGGGAGGCAGGCTGTAATTGTAACTGTGACGGGACAGGTTGTGGACACTCTAAAGAAGGAGGAGGACCTGTAGAAGGCGGAAGACCAAGAACCTGCTGCAGGAGTGGAACGAAGTACGGTCGAGGCCGCGCGGCGACGCCAGACACAGCAGGGACAGCACCAGTACCCCCAGTAGGGGCACCCGCTCCAGCAGCACCTCCAGCAGCTCCAGAACCTCCAGCAGCACCAGTATTACCCCCAGCAGGACCGCCAGTAGTAGGCTCAGTACCAACACCCTCAGCAGCACCAGCTCCAGTCGAACCCGCAGGCCCAGCAGCTCCAGTACTCCCAGTACGAGCACCTCCTGGACCCGCGACAGCAGCACCCTCAGCAGCCGAAGAACCTCCAGCTCCAGCAGCACGCCTCCAGCGCCGGGCAAACCACTCGCGCAGCTCCGGTGGAGAGAGTGGCTCCCGCGGAGACGAAGCACCCGGAGAACCTCCAGGCGTAGCACCTCCAAGCTCAGCACCTCCAGGCTCAGCACCCCAAGTGTAGCACTCCGAGGTACAGCACCGCCAGGTGTAGTACCCTCAGGCACAGCACCCCCAGGCCCAGCACCCCAGTCGCAGCACCCCCAGGCTCAGCACTCCCAGGCTCAGCACCCCCAAGCACAGCACCCCCAGGCTCAGCACCCCCAGTCGCAGCACCCCCAGGCTCAGCACCCCCAGGCTCGGCACCCCCAGGCACAGCACCCTCAGCAGCACCAGAGTCACCAGTAACCTCGACAGGCTCGACTGCGTCTACCTGGGACACACCCGAAGGGGCAGGACCCTGAGGGCGGATGGGGTCTACCGGGGGGGGACCTGGTACAAGAAAAAGCGGGGGGGGGGGGGGGGGGGGGGGGGGGGGAGGGACGAAGTGTGGTAGGGGAAGAGGCGGTAGTAGGGGACCGACTCGTCAAACGTGACGTCCTGGGAGGACAGAACACGGCGAGAGGTAGGGTGGTAGAACTGCCACCCAGGCGCGTCAGGGGGGAACCCAAGGAAGACGCAAGGAGCAGCACGAGGGGACAGCTGATGAAGGCCTAGGAATGGCGCGACGGTAGATAGGGCACACGAGGCGCGACTCGGGCCTAAGTGGAGCGCGCTCCGGGTAGGGAAAAAAATCTCGACTTGATGGGCCCTAGGATCAGTTCCCACGAGGGAACCTACTCTGATACCATGAGAAGAAACGAGAATGAATGAACTATGAATGAAGTGGGTACAAGTACTAACCCTAATTGGGTTGTACCCCTTATAGGATACCTCACTACAGCCTACACAAATGTATAAGCTATATAATGTTCTGACACGGATGTCGGCTGCCACTAGTAGAGCCAGTGGCAGTGGAAAGTACGTGCGGCAGTAGGGGCTAGGAGCGAAGAGCGCCAGGTGGGACTAGGCGAGGTACTGCCGGAGTACGGAGGAAAAATGAGCTAGTAGCGCCAGTCTAGTAACTAACAGAGCTGAGAGCTAGCTGAGCTAGGAGCAGGCGGATGGAGGAGGCAGGGCAGACGAGCCGATCGAGGAGCCAGAGAGTCATTCGAGGGGCTGGCGGAGCGAGGAGAGACCTAGCTAACAACGAACGTTATGACTAGCCTAAACAGCTAAGTAGAGCGGCCTCCAACCGCGACGGTGCGAAACACTGTGAGTATGAGCGACGCGCGCGAGTGTCGAACCAACGGAGGTCGGGTGGTTTTGGGTGGTGTGCGTCCGTGATGAGGGTCTGTGAGCGGTTGGAAGGGGATGTGAGCGATTGAAAGGGGCGTGAGCCGTTGGAAGGGGCTGTGAGCGGTTGGAAGGGGCTGTGAGCGGTTGGAAAGGGCTGTGAGCAGTTGGAAGGGGCTATGAGCGGTTGAAAGGGGCTGTGGGCTGGTGGGAGGGGCTAGCTGGCGGCTAGCTGCTGCCAGCTAGCTGGTGCCTAGTCGTGCTACTGCAGTAGCACGCTCTTCTTCCTAGCCGTGCTGCTGCTGCTGCAGCAATGTGAGCGTTGCTGCTGCAATTTGAGCGCTGCTGCTGCAATGTGAGCGCTACTGCTGTAATGTGAGCGCTACTGCTGCAATGTGAGCGCTGCTGCTGCAATGTGAGCGCTGCTGCTGCAATGCGTGTGCAGTTTTTATACTCCATAAGATAGAAATCAAGAAACCCCATATAGTCGAACCGCAGTTGTAACCGAGCTGCGTGCAATTTCGTAACCCACCCCATTGCAAAATTGACGATGGAATTTCGGAAAAGGAGTTATGTCCTTTTCCATTTTACATTTCCATCCAAGCATTCAACTTACAATCACATTCGTCGTCCAATTGTATTGCGCCATGTGTTTGTGTTTTTGTCTGGTTCTTTCCGCCCACTTGTAAACACCCCCCGTCACTGTTGTTTGTTTGTTACCACCCAAGTGCAATGTTTGACTTAATTGCACCGTCACCCTCCGCCCAAATTTTCGCCACCGAACCCAACTTGTCTAGGTAGAAAGGAAGTGTCGTGGGGACCACATGTCCCCAACCGACCTCCAACACTCCCCCTTGGTCCCCACGAGCACCTATGCATACAAGCCTACCCTAGCACAACGTGCATGAAAGGTATCCCTAGGCAAAGGCTTAGTGAGAAAGTCTGCGGATTGAGCGTTGGTCTTCACGTAGCGTAGCTCCACCTCCTTGTCTTCAACGAGCTTGCGGATGAAGTGATGACGAATTTGGATGTGCTTAGTCCTTCCATGAAGGACCGAGTTCTTAGCAAGGTTGGTTGTCCACGTAGATCGGTGTGAGTTCTTCTTGCTCGTATCCTAGCTCAGCTAGGAGATGCCTCAACCACACGGCTTTGGTACCACCACGGTTGAGAGCAACATACTCGGCCTCGGTTGAGCTAAGGGCAATCAAGTTTTGCCTCTTGCTTTGCCAAGCCACCGCTCCACCAAGGAGCGAGAAGACAAGGCCGAGGTGCTTTGCCGAGTGGAAGGATCTCCCGCCCAATCGAAATCCGTGAACCCTATGATTGCTATCGGCCCGGCTTCATAGTGGAGCCCTAGGTGACTAGTGCCCCTAACATAGCGAAGAAGACGACGCAAGGGACGCTCGTGCTCTACCATGGGGTTGGAGACTACTCGCCCAAGTAGCCCAACCATGAAAGAGAGATCGGGACGAGTGCTCAAGCCGGCATACATACATGAGCCTACTATAGAATGAAAGTGCTTGGTCTTCTTGGGATCCGTAGGGAGTTTTTCGCTTGTAGCCAAAGGGTGGAACCCCACCTCCATGGGTGTGGGTGCCGGCTTGCTCTCGCTCATCCCAAAGCGAGCCACCACGTCCTCCAAGTACTTGTGTTGGTGAAGATGAAGAGTCTTGTGCGCACGATCGCGGTCGATGTGCATGCAGAGGTAGTATGACAGGCACCAAGGTCGCGCATGGAGAACTCCGATGCAAGCTTCGCCTTGATCTCCGCCACAAGGTCTTTGCAATCGGAAACGAGGAGAAGATCGTCCTCATAGAGAAGTAGGGCGAGCATCTTTTCCCCACGATTGAGGATGTAGAGGGCGTTATCACACTCACTTCGAGTGAAGACCAACTCAAGCAAGTGCTTGTCCATCCTCATGTACCACGCTCTAGGGCTTTGCTTCAAGCCGTAGATAGTGCGCTTCAACTTGCACACATGGTCCGTACCATCCTCGAACCCTGACGGTTGCCACATATACACCTCCTCCTCCAGGTGGGCATATAAAAATGTGGTTTTTACATCAAGTTGTTCTACCTCTAGGTCAAGTCCTCCCACTAGAGCTAAGAGAACACCAAGGGTAGAAGACTTTGCTACCAGTGCAAAGGTCTTGTTGTAGTGAAGCCCGGCCTTTTGCGTGTACCCTTATGCCACCAAGCGAGCCTTGCATCGCTCCACCTCACCGTTTTGTCCGAGCTTCTTCTTCAAGACCCATCGGGACCCAACGGTGTAGTTATTAGGGGGCAAAGGGAAAATATCATACACATCATTTTCAATGATTGACTCATACTGCTCATTGAGCGCTTGAGTCCAATTACCGTAGAGAGACTTCGTCACGTGGATGTTCTCGAGGCGCCTCCAAGCTTCACGTGTAGCTCCTTCAAGGTCGATGCACGAGCTCACCACCGGCACGAGTTGAAGTCCGAGCTTCAACACGAGAATCGAGAACGCCTTCTTGTCCTACTTCACCCATGCTCCATGCTCCATTGTCAAGGCGCTTGAAGGCTTCACTCCGGATCCGTCGAAGAAGCCCCAAAGCTCATGATCCATGATGTGCACCTTCAACTTGAAGCGCCATGATGCATAGTGCTTGCCATTGAACATCTCATGTCGACGATCGTCGTAGATGGGGAGTAGGACTCATTTGGGTTAGGACAAAAGGGGACATCAGAGGTTGATGAGGAAATCAAAGACATGGTGACAAGAAGAGCTAGGCGTCAAGCGTTTGGGAAGTCCTAAAGCTCCGAAACCATGCAGGAAATTTGTATGCTTTGAAATGCCATCGTGAACTCAGTTTTTTATGAAAATAATTGTGTGAGCTATTTCTGGATATGTCTCTGAGTGACAAATCCGTAGCACCAAAGAATACAAGAAATGAGAACGTAGTTGTTGATAATATAGGGCTGGGTACAACATTCCAGAGAGGATACAATTTCGAATGACGAGTGAGTTTTTATACTCGACAAGATAGAAATCCAGAAACTCCGTATAGTCGAACCGCAGTTGTAACCGAGCCGTGTGCGATTTCGTAACCCACCCCATTGCAAAATTGACAGTGGAATTTTGGAAAAAGAGTTACGTTCTTTTCCCTTTTACATTCCGGTCCAAGCATTCAACTTGCAATTACATTGGTCGGACCAATTGTATTGCGCCATGTATTTGTGTTTTGGTTTGGTTCTTTCGGCCCACTTGTAAACACCCCTCGTCACTTTTGTTTGTTTGCTACCACCCAAGTGCAATGTTGGACTTGATTGCACCGTCACCCTCCGCCCAAACTCTTGCCACCCAACCCAGCTTGTCTATGTAGGAAGAAAGTGTCGTGGGGACCACATGTCCCCAACCGACCTCCAACACGACGAACAAGAGCCTAAGGGACGGGCGCCTCGGGATTGGCTAAGGAGGGAGCGGAAGTGTGGGAAGGAGAAAAATTACCTATTCTAATACTATCTTAATATTAGCTAGGAAGAGAGCATCGAGAATGTTGATGAGTGAGTGGGAACAAGGGGATACAATTGTCGACCTAAAGTGTTGTACCCTTTAGATGGCAACTCACCATAGCCTATCTAACAATTTGTGGAAGATATAAAAATTCGACAAAAGGGGCAATAGAAGACCACTGTGGCGTGCAGATAGAGCCTAGGCCATAGGGCACACCGAGCAATGAAATGACAACACCAAAAGATCGGGAAGGTGGAATTCCTTGCGGAAGAGCATGCCAGCAAGGCAGCCGGAGCACTACAGAATGAGCCTAGGAGAATGGTTTAAGAGGGCAGCTGAATGACGGTGCACTGATGGATGCGTGTGGATGCATTAATGCTGGACCTGGTGAATTCATCCATGCACATGCACATGCACTTGCACAAGCGCAGCACATGCAAAAACGGGCACAAGCACATGCATGCATGGCTGGATGGAACAAGAGGATTGACGAGGCGGTGACCATTAATGCTCAATCACCCCCCTGCAACAAAGCCCATCGTCCAGTGCTGCAGAGGTCGGGTGGCTTCATTGTTCCCAACCCCAAAGTATGAATGCTTTTATTGGCAGGTGACTATGGGGATGAACACTAGAGCAGATTTTGTGCTGTTTTCTGAAGAATTGAGATACTGGAGAGCAGTCAACCAAGCAATATCACCGGGTGTACTTGATGCAGCAAATGCAAGGACGGTAGCGCGCCTCACTAGGGACACGCGGAAGGTTGGAGAGTAAGTATGAGAAATGATGCTAACATAGCACACGAACCTTATGCCAAGGGAGGGAGGACCTTACATTGAAGGGAGGGGTGTGGAGAGAAAACTTGCATTAGGGAGTCGAGAACAATGAACACTAGTACAAATGTCATACTCCTTACAATCTAACCCTGTCTAGCCTTTAGAAACTAACATAGACATGAAGAAGTTTGACACACCCCTGAACTACGTATGAGAGTACGGCGGCTTATTTATCATGCATAGATGTGTTTGATTTCCTAGGTGCATTCCTATTTTTTATTATAGTTATAGCACCGAACCAGGTTACGTGTACCGGACTCAAGCCTTTCGGTTGCCACCGAATTGCATTCTACCAAGTTTGAGAAGGTTCTGTTCGTGAAGTTTCACGACCTTCAGAACATTCGCGTAACACTTGGATTACCTGCCTTGTGTCGACTATATATAGCCTCGTGTTGTACCCAGGTGAATCAATTATTTTACAACCCACTTTTCTGAGGTCGATCCTCGACCCTCACACACTCGTTTTTCTTTCGACCACAAAAAACCAGTCTTAAAAAAACCGCGGGGGCGACGACCGTGAAACACCGATTTTAGGTACGTTAAACCGGTTCCGTGTTTTTTCACTCCACCTCGTTTTCGGTTTTCGGACACGCGATGTATGGCATGGAAGGTCAACGCGACAAATTCGTGCAAGAAGTCGCCAACATTCACACTGACCTGGACTAGATGCGGGTGGCGCTTCAGTGAACCGAAGCACTCCTCGCGAACCAATCAGCAGTCGCCACAGCAGCAGTGAATGCAACATCGAACGCAATAGCGACAGCAGCAGCAGCAGCAGCAGTAGCGGTGACACCAACATTTCACGGATCGATGGCACCACCTTCGCCGAACCTCAGAGTAGCTCGGCCAAGGCTTTTGGAAGCGTTTGATCCGAGCAAGAAGGGATTGGACGTCCGACAATTCGTGGCGACCCTAAAAATATGTTAATACAGAATCAATTTTCTGCATATCAATCAGCCGGTTCATCTCCTGGATTGTTTATTATCAAAGTGTTCAAGGGAATTTAGCTTTGACCAATGGGAGGCGTTGGTTTGGTTCATAGACTCGGCTTTGCGGAGATAACTATTACAACGGGAGCTAGACTATGGGCTAGGCACGGGTGCTCGTGTGATCTCTGCGTTCGTTGGTCCTTGGTCGTTTCCCTAGTGCTCACACTGCTTGCTAGTTCACGGGGCAATTTGGCAAGAGTTTCACTAAGAAAGTTGACAACAATGGAAAAATCAGGTTGGCAAGACGAGACTACCTCAGAGCTTGCATTCAGGTCGATCGACTGCCAGCGCAGCATGGTCGACCGCGTTCCAGCACGACTTGGTCGACCGCGTTCCAGCAGTGCAAAGTCGACGGCATGCCAACGCTGCAGGTCGACGACCAGCTCTACGTCGACCAGCGCAGTTGTCAACCGACCACCCAAGTCGGCTACCCGAAGTCGGCGCCACCAAGTCGACGCCCCTTCTACGTCGGCGCCGACTTCCAGACCGACCTCTTGAAGTCAGCGACCTCCCAAGTCGGTGACCTTGCAAATCGGTGACCTTGCAAGTCAGCGACCTTGCAAGTCGGTGCCGACTTCCAGATCAACGTGCCACATTGCCGACCACCGGTTGAAGTTGGCCGCCGGCTTCCCAAGTTGGCGGCATTGTAGTGGCCCCGTGCAAGTCGACCAGCTCGCCCAAGTCGGCGTCGCCCACTGCTGCAAGTCGGCTGTACCTCCCGTACACCCAACCACGAAGTCGGCTCCGCCCAAGCGAGGACGGGGCCAACAACAACTCCCGTTGACACTCCCATGCCACGTTCACAATTGGGCCCCCAACCCACACGGCATCACTGCTCGGAAAAATAGCTCGTCGGCGTGCACCCAACACACAGCACGCCGGTCACCGCACCAGCCATGCAGGAGGGTATGGCACCTACTGCTGCACGTCGTTGTCCCCGTCGCCCACGTTGACCAAGCGCACCTGGCCAATGGCAACGGAGCACCGGTTGAAGTCCGGATAGTGCAGCGCCTTCGTCAAGAAGTCGGTCGGCTAGTCAGCGGTCGGGATGTACTTCAGTGAAAACTTCCCACGCTTCACCATGTCCTGCAGCCAGGCTTGTCGCCGCTCCATGTGCTTGAGGTTGCCCGTCAACCCCATGCCCTCGGCGACCGTGATGGCCGACTTTTTGTCCACCCGGAGGACGGTCGGCTTCCCGGCATCCAGCTGCCGAAACTCTGCAAGGATGAAGCGAAGTCGGCGTCCCTCCTTGCCGGCTTCGGTGGCCGCCACGTACTCTGACTCGGTCGACGACATCGTCGCGCACTTGATGCGCTGGCTTGACCACGAGACTGCGGCCCCTCCATAGACGAACACGTAGCCGCCCGTGCTCGTCCTCTTCTGCTTGTCACCGGCGTCGTCAGCATCCACGTAGCCGACCAGCTCCAGCGACTCAGGTCCACCGCCGAACTCCAGGGCGGTGTCACGCATGTTGGCGAGGTAGGCGAGACAGCGGTTGACCTCGCGCCAGTGCTGGTCGCTCCTCACCGTGAGGCCGCTCCCTAGCTTCCTGCAGGCGAAGGCGATGTCCAGCCTCGTCGTCGTTACCGCGAGCTGCAACGAGCCGACCTTCCGCCGGTACTCCTCCTCCTATCGCTCCTGTGCCTCCTCGTCATCGAAGGTGAGGCCGGCGTAGGCGTCGACCAAGACCGGCGTCTTCGGGGTGCGCCCGGTCTGCTCCTCGTTGACGAAGCGCCTACACAGCTTGTCGGCGTAGCCCTGCTGGTGCAGCCACAGCTTCCCCGCCGACCTGTCGCGGACGATCTCCAGCGCGAGGTACCTCTGCACCGGCGAGATCTCACGCAGCTCGAAGGCGGACTCCAGCAGCCCCTTCAACTCCTGAAGCATCTCGGTGCTGCTCGTGGCGGCGAGCAGGTCGTCGACGTAGACCAGCACCCAGCAGGCCACTCCATCGTCGCTGACCTTGAAGTACAGAGCCTCGTTGACCTGGCTCTTCTTCCACCCGGCGCTGACCAGTACGTCGTTGAGCGCCAAGTACCACAGCAGCGGTGACTGCTTCAGGCCGTACAGGCTCTTCAGCAGCTTGCAAACCCGGCCGGTTCACTCCCACGTCGACTTGGCGCTCGTCACGTCGGCCACCGGCGATGCCCATGGCCGGTGCCGAAGGCAACGTCCCACGACTCCCCTCATCGCCGGAGGCCGACTCAGAAGTCAGCCCGCGCAGGTCGGCCACGAGGGGAGGGGCAGGGGTCGGAGGGGAAGGGGAAGAGGAAGGAGGGTGGACGTCCTCGACGTCCTCGACAGCAAGCTCACCGACCTCGGCGAGTAGAACCAACGTCGCCGTCGAGGTGTCGGTCGGCAGGGTGGTCGGCGTCCGTCCTGACACCGGCCCGTGCTCCGACTTCCACTCGGCCAGCGACAGATCTTCGTAGAACACCACGTCCGACGTGGTGACCACCCGGTTGTCGGTGATGTCGAGGAGCTCCCAGCCCTTGCTCTCCTTTGACACGCCGAGGTGAAGGCCCCACCTCGCCTTCGGCTTCAGCTTCCCACCACGTTGTTTGTGAGAGTACGACGGCTTACGCCAGCTATGCTTGCTTGCCTTTACTTTATTATGCTATTTCTAGCATAGGAAAGTTATATGCATGCATGAATTGCTTGATTTCCTAGGCTAGGTGCTTTCCTTTTTTTTTTATAGTTATAGCACCGAGCTAGGTTGCATGCACCAAATTCTGGCCTTTCGATTGCCACCGAATTGTCTTCTATCGAATTCGGGAAGGATCTGTTCGGGACGCTTCGCGACCTGCGGAAAGTTATTTCTAGCATAGGAAAGTTATATCCATGCATGAATTGCTTGATTTCCTAGGCTAGGTGCTTTCCTTTTTTTTATAGTTCTAGCACTGAGCTAGGTTGCGTGCACCGAATTCTGGCTTTTCGATTCCCAACGAATTGCCTTCTACCGAATTCGGGAAGGATCTGTTCGGGACGCTTCGCGACCCGCGGAACCTTCGCATAACACCTGGTTACGAGGCCTTGTGTCGAGCCTATATATAGCATCGTGTTGTACCGAGGTGATCAATTCAATTCACATTCTATTTTCTGAGCTCGATCCTAGATCCTCACACTTGGTAATCAGAGCCCGTTTACACGCGAAGTTCTTTCGACCGCTACAAACTAGTCTTAAAAATACCGCGGGGGCGACGCAGTTAAACATCGATTTCGGGTACGTAAATCCGGTTCCGTGTTTTTCGCTCCCCCTCGGTTCGGTTTTTTGGACGTGTTGATGTCAGGCATGGAAGGCCAAGGCAACAACTACGCGACCACGAGCGACATCGCAAGCCTCCGCACCGACATGGAGCAGACGCAGGCGACGCTTCGTCGACTCGAGGCTTTTCTGACAAGCCAACCAGGGTTCGCCACCGCAGCAGCAGCGACCGCAGCGACTGCAGCACCGACAACTCCAGCAGCAGTGGCGACACCGACATTTCACGGACCGATGGCACCACTGTCGCCGAACCTCGAAGCAGCACGACCGAGGCTCCCTGAGGCGTTCGATCCAAGCGCGAAGGGATCCGACGTCCGGCGATTTGTGGCCACCCTCGAAATTTACTTCGAAGCTATTAGCTGTTCGACCCCGCAACACGACGCAGCAAGGATTCGGTTCGCAGCGACACTGTTACGTGGACCGGCTCTCGAATGGATTTAATACATCGACGTAGCCCGCGGGGAGAAAACATGGCAGCAGTTTCGGGCAGATTTCATCGAGCGTTTTGAACCAATTAATACGACCTACATGGCGCGGCATCAGATACACCGACACAAGCAATACAGCACTGTAGCACAGTACACGCAGCAGATGGAGTTACTGTTCAACCGCATCACCGACCTGACCGAAGGCGAAAAAATCCAGGCGTACACCGAAGGGTTAAAAATGGAGATTCGGCGGCAGGTGATTGCGGCGAATTACAACAGCTACAGAGACATCGTGTGTGCTGCCAAGCGATACGATGCGCTGACTCGCGGTCAATCCGAAACACGACGCTTCACGCTGAACCGTACATTCGGCACGGAGCGATCGGCACCCCCCACGTTCGCCGAACCGATGGATATCGACAAATACGACGCAAAGCAGCAACCGACAAAATGCGAATTTTGCGGCGCAGCAGGGCATCAGTTTTTTTCGTGCTACAAAATGAAGAAAGCACGTGCGGCACTCCGGGACGGAAATATTAGAGCACCCTGGAAGTCAAACGGGAATCGCCTGTAGCCGCGGATCGACCTGGCGATCGCGTAAAGATCCGAAAAGCAGGAAAAGGCGACGACGTGGCGACTTGGAACTGGCGAAAAAAGGAGAAAATGATGGCGCGAATCAAAAACATCACGACCAGCCGGCATCAGGAGAAATCCCCGAGGCGAATGGAGGCTCCGCGAAAAAAGACTCTGCACCGACCGGGAAACTCCAGCCGAACACCCACGAAAGTAAGAATTCGTTAAAAGTATCCTATAAAGATACTCTAACGAAGAATATTGCTTCTCGTGGTTTTCAAGCCTTTGAAAAAATCAGGGGAGATTTAGAGACTAATAAAAAGCCTTTGGAAATCATTCAGGTACCTGAGAAGTTGGGCAAAGTACTACGGAGCGTAGAAAAAGGTCATGCGTTTCGTGGAGTTAATATTCTCTCCCCGCAGCACAGTGTTAAGGCTCCCCATTGCCCATAGATGAAGCCTACACAACTGCCAAGGCTTACAGGAGGCATCCAGGCTCAGGAGAAAATATACAAGCCTCGGAAAAATCCTCCCACCCCCTAGGTGAAGTTGGAAAGTGCTGAGTCAGGTATAGAAAAAAGGGAAGGTATTAAGTTTGATGTACCCTATGATCCTATTAATAAGACCCTCTTTGGCTACTCTACACACCAGAAACCACTACTACTCGAGGTGTTATGCAATGGACGACGCCTCCAGGCACTGGTGGACAGTGGTGCATCTCACTCGGTGTGTGACCGCGGAGCATAGGAGAAAATTGGAGAGAAGGCGGACGAGACCCAGTTTTCAGCAACCATGGTGGACGGTACGAAACTTCCTATCCACGGCGAAGCATCACTGCAGCTGCATATAGGTGTGTTAAGGTGGAAGCCGAAGCTACCAGTCACCAACATCAAAGGGTTAGATTTTATCTTGGGGCGAGATTTTCTGAAGCGGTTCAACCCTGAGATCGATTGGATCAACAGCAAGGTGTGCATCTACAACAACGGGAAGCGGATAGCAATACGAAGCTGGACGGATACAGGGGACATACCTGAGACGACATCGGCACGGTTCGAACAGACAGTGAACAAGACTAACACGGGTTACCTAGCACTGGTCATGGCAGCACCAGAGGAGGAGAAGCCGAGTTCCGAGCTCCCTGCAGCAGTGAAGGAGGTCTTGGAGCAGTACAAAGATATAATGCCCGACGACCTACCTGCAGGCGTACCTCCAGCACGCACCCACGAGCATGAGATCGTGGAGGAACCAGGTGCAAAACCCGTCTCACGTGCACCATACCGATTGAGTCCGACCGAACTAACAGACATGAAGAAACAGATAGAGTATCTACTGGGCAGACAACTGATCCGCCCATCCACCTCTCCCTACGGTGCACCAGTTCCCTTCACTCCAAAACCAGACGGCAGCTTACGGATGTGCATCGACTACCGCGCACTGAACAAACAGACAGTTAAAAACAAATACCCCATACCGCGCATCGACGACTTACTAGACCAACTGCGTGGTGCAACAGTCATCTCGAAGCTGGACCTACGGTCGGGTTACTGGCAGATCAAGATGGCGGACAACTCGATCCACAAGACAGCGTTCCGTACTCGATACGGCTCCTACGAATACTTGGTGATGCCGTTCGGACTCTGCAACGCACCAGCAACGATCGAGGCGGAAATGAACCATATTCTACGGCCCCTACTAGACGAGTGCGTAGTGGTGTACCTAGACGATATCCTCATCTACTCCAAGAACATGAAGGAGCACGTGGAGCATCTGCGGAAGGTGTTCGAGATCCTGCGGAAAAACAAGTTCTACGTGAAGTTGTCGAAGAGCGACTTCGCCCTGAAGAAGGTGCAGTTTCTCGGGCACATGGTGAGTGCCGAGGGCGGACAGGTCGACCCCTGTACGCCGACCTTTGTGTTCACTGGTGGAGGAGACGCATGTCAAGAAGGGTGCAACGTCGCCCACATGGTGCGAATGCCAGCCTCCACAACCGCCCAGGGGATCGTTTCGTACTCCTGGGCCCCATGGCGTGTCCTCGCGTCCTCCAGCTGTGCTTCCAGGGTATCCATTCCCTAGGCGTCACCTACGCGCACGCTAGTGACTGCACGGCTGCCGGCTTACAAACGACTTAGGTAAGTGACCTCTATGTCGACCTGACTGAAAGGTAAGTCGTGTGCCGTCCACGCTCACCGCACTATGCGGGGATAACTACTGCAACGGGATCTAGACTACGGGCTAGGCATGGGTGCTCGTGTGATCTCGGCGTTCGTTGGTCCTTAGTCGTTTTCCTAGTGCTCACACTGCTTGCTAGTTCACGGGGCGATTTGGCAAGAGTTTTACCAAGAAATTTGACAACAATGGTGCAATCAGGTTGGCAAGACGAGACTACATCAGAGCTAGCATTCAGGTCGGTCGACTGCCAGCGCAGCATGGTCGACCGCGATCCAGCATGACTTGGTCGACCGCGTTCCAGCAGTGCAAAGTCGACGGCGTGCCAACGCTGCAGGTCGACGGCGTGCCAGCATTGCTCCCGCAGAACAGCAGTGCACCAGCTTCGCAGGTGCTCGCAGATGATTGGCGGGCTAAGCTTCGTCACCTGAACAGCGCACGCACCAAGTCATCCTCGTGCTGACGGCTCCACCTGATCCGCCACGTCGACCTCGGGATACCACCACCGAGGTCGGACTCGCCAACTTCGCCTGGGCGACCGTCGCACTCCTTCGCAGAACCTCGTCACACGTATGCCAGCAACCATCTCATTCTTCACTAGCTGCTGCAAGATGGGCAGGGCCACATGCCCCATTTGCCGATGCAAGGTGAGCCAATCAAACTCCCCCGTAGCCGAAGTCGGATTGGAGAATGCCGCGCTCACAATAGCGCCCCACATACTCTCTCCGTAGTCCTCCTCCGCTGCTGCCTCGGGGTTCTCCTCACCCTTGTGCTGCAACTTGGCTGCTGCACCACTCTCCTTAAATTCACACAACTTGCTGGTCCCTCCATGTTTGCACTTGTTGGACTCATTCGCCTTGGCGCCATCGTTCGCGCCGTAGCCGCTTCCAACTGCTTCACCCTTGGTTCTGACGCTTGCTGACACTTGCCTCTCCTTAGGCATGGGGACCACGGGGACTCTAAGTATATCCATGTTATATGTGTGTCGGCTGTAGTGGGGTAGCCAATATGGGGTACAGCCCCGTTTAGGGTTTCATACTTGTACCCAACCCTTCAATAGTGCATTTATTCCTGCTGCTAGATTCTAACATGGTTTCAGAGCACTAGGTCCGTAGGACCGTCTTTTTTTACGGGCCCACCTACCGATGCGGTTACCGCACTACCCCACGTGTTGTCCTGCGCCTGCCTGCCTTGCCTTGTGACGTGCTGCGCTGCGGCGCCGTCCTGTAGCCCTCGCGCTGCCTCCTGCTGCCCTAGGCCAGCGCACCGCCCCTGCAGGCCCGTAAGGCCCGCGCGCCGCCCCTGCAGGCTCGTAAGGCCCACAAGCCGCCCATGCAGGCCCGTCAGGCCCGCGAGCCGCCCTTGTAGGCCCGTCAGGCCAGAGCGCCGCCCCGCCAGGTCGCTGTCGCGGCCCGCCCTGCCGATGACCCGGCCCCGCCCTGCCTCTGACGCGGCCGTGCCCTGCCACCGACGCGGCCCCGCCCCGCCTCTAGCGCGGCCGCACCCTGCTGCCAACGCCGCCCCGGCCCGCCTCTGATGCGGCCGCGCCCTGTTGCCGACGCGGCCCTGCAATGCCTCTGACGCGGCCGTGCCCTGCCGTCGACGCGGCCCCGTGCTGCCTCTAACGCGGCCGCACCCTGCTGCCAACGCGGCCCTGCCCTGCCTCTGACGCGGCCGTGCCTTGCCGCCGACGCGGCCTGCCCTGCCTCTGACGCAGCCGCGCCCTGCCACTGATGCCGCCCCGCCCTGCCTCTGACGCGTCCGCGCCCTACTGCCGACGCGGCCCGCCTTGCCTCTGACGGGGCCCCGCCCTGCCTCTGACACGGCCGCATCCTGCTGCCGACGCGGTCCCGCCCTGCCTTTGACGCGGCCGCGCCCTGCTGCCGACGCGGCCGCGCCCTGCCGCCGACGCGGCCCGCCCTGCCTCTGACGCGGCCGCGCCCTTCCGTCGACATAGCCCCGCACTCCTCCGCGGTCTTGCCGTGTCTGGCGGTCCCGTCTGGCTCCCTATCATGTCTTCACCTCCCCTCGTTCTCTACAAACTTGGTGAGTGGTGCTGACCTCCAGGACCAGTGGGTTGGCCAGTTCACTATTAAAGGTCAGTGTGTGACCCACTGTACGTGCTCCCGGACGGGCCGGGCACCTGGCCACGTTTACCAGTGCGCCTGGCTCGAGTTTGTACACACTGACTACTGTGTCCCCTCTGGTCGCTGCGTCTGCGCCTGCGTCAGGTCAGCTAGTGGCCCTCTGCTCGTGTCGCGCTTTGTCGCACCAGACTCTCCTTTGACACCACCGTCTTGGTCGCCCCTCAGTGCAGCGCCTTCGTAGCATGCATCGCCGATTCCTTGTCTCTGGTCTTCCCAGGGTTCTCCCTCCCCTCCCACCCTCGCCTGCTCCTCCCTGTCTTCCCTGTGTCGAGGGGCGGCAGCGCGCCGCTCCTCACTCCTCCTCGTTCCCTCCCACAGAGGCTCCCCTGCAGACTCTCCACCTGGACGTGTGGGGCCCAGCCTGCGTCTGTGGACAGGGCCACGAGCGGTACTTTCTGCTGGTCATCCACGACTACACGTGTTACACCACGGTCTTCCCCTTGCAGCGCAAGGGGAAGGTCCCTGATGTTTTGATCCCTTGCATCTGCGCTGTTCGCCTCCAGCTCCACAAGCGGTTCCAGTCGGACTTTCCTGTCCTGCGTCTGCACTTTGACAGAGGTGGTGAATTCTCCTCAGACCTCTTGGCAGCCTTTTGTGCGGAGCACGGCATCCGCCAGACGTTCACGCTTCCGGCCTCTCCGCAGAAGAATGGGGTTGCTGAGCGCCGCATTGGCTTAGTCATGGAGGTCGCTCATACCTCCATGACCCATGCAGCTGCCCCCCATTTTCTGTAGCCGTTTGCTGTCCTGTACGCCGCGCATCTGCTCAACCTCTGGCCCCGTGTCTCCTTACCGGAGACCTCGCCCACACTGCTGTGGACGGGGAAGGTCGGCAATGTCTCACGTTTCCGGGTCTGGGGTGCTCGTGCCTTTGTCCGCGATACCACCGCGGACAAGCTCCCTGCCGGCGCTATTCCCTACGTCTTCCTTGGCTTTGTCCCTGACGCGCCTAGTTTGTTCTTCAGGATCCGTCACTTTGAGAGTTTACGACGAACACATTGCTCAACTAAATGCAAATCCGCTCAGTAGGTTTGTGCGCCTTAGCCTTAGGTACCATCTCCAAGTTGAATCTGTCGTTAAGATGGTCTAGAGAGTGAGAACCGAGTAAAAACGTCCAGCAGCCGCATGACTAGAATGGTAGAGGAAGTACAAGCATGTAGACATGGAAAGTTGGAGTTGGGGACTCCAAGAGAACCATGAGAGGGAAGGGGTTCTCCAAGAGCTAGAAAAGGATGGTAGGAACCTTCCTAGTAGCAAGGATGCAACCCTCATCATGAGGTCTTTGAGGTGTCACATGCAAAATCCAATCTAGTTGGATTTTGCCTAGGTGTTGCAACAGTTGCAAAACCCATGCTAGAAACGTCTAGCCACCCCAATCCAAAAGTCAAAGTAGCCTTCCTAACCACCCAACCAAAGATCCCTTTATAGTCATGTCCAAGTAATCACAAAAATTAGATATAATTCCAAAAGGTAATAAGAAATCCAAGTCTTGGAAATCTTGTAACTTGGGCGATCTTGGTCGGAATAAGGCGATCTTGGTATCGTTGGAAAGCTCTGGATTTCTCCTGAATATTCAAGCATTTAAACTTGGAGAAAAACACAGAGATGATAATATCCAACAGCCATGCACAATGACATATGCTCATGCAAACAATGCACGCATGAATAGCACGAGCACTCGGAAGGACGTTAGGATGACATGCACTCAGATTAACGTGCATCCAACATGGTTGCCAGTTTTACCACCCCACCTCGTGCGTGTCTTCCCCTCTCAGAACGTCACGTTCGACGAGTCAGTTCCCTTTTGCCGTCTCATCCCCTACCGCACTGCCCCTCTCTCCCCCCCCCGCCGCTCTTCCTCGCTCCAGGTGCTCCCCAGGTAGACCCCCTCCCCGCTCCCGGTCCTGCTCCTTCACGTGTGTCTCAGGTAGACCCTCCTCCCTTGACTGCGCCGGTTAAGGTCACTGGTGACTCAGGTCTTGCTGAGGGTGGTCTTGCTCTGGGTGCTGCTTCTGGGGGTGCTGAACCTGGGGGTGCGGAGCTTGGGGGTGCTGCGCCTGGGGGTGCAGAGCCTGGAGGTGCGGAGCCTGGGGGTGCGGAGTCTGGGGGTGCTGAGCCTGGGGGTAGTGAGTCTTGGGGTGCTGCACCTGGGGGCGCTGAGGCGTCTAGTGAGCAGTCTCCCTGGAGCGGCCGTCTGCGTAGTCGCTCCGCTGGTGCCTCGCCGCTGCACTCTTGTCGTCGACTCCCTCTCTCCCCACAGCCGTTGCGTGAGTGGTACGTTGGTCGTCAGGGTCGCGCTGCTTGAGCCTGGGGCCCTGCTGCGGGAGGCGCTAGAGCTGGTGACTCTGCTACTGGAGTTGTTTCTGCTGGACGTTTTGGAGCTGCTGAGGGTGCTGGAGCTGGAGACTCTGGAGCTGCTGGAGGTGCTAGCGCTGATGGTGCTGGAGCTGGAGGTTCTGGAGCTGCTGCGGGTGCTGGCGCTAAGGGTTCTGAGTCTGCTGTTGCGCGGTCTCCTTGGAGTAGCCGCCTTCATCCGCGTGTGCCTCTCACCTCACAGCAGCTGCACGAGTGGTACGGTCGCCGTCAGGGTCGCGCTTCTAGAGCTCGGGGCTCTGCCGCAAAAGTTACTTCTGCTGACGTCACTGGAACTGGGAGTGGTGCTGGTCTCGCGGTGCTCGTACTGGAGGTACTGGAGCTGCTGGGGCTGGAGGTGCTGAGCATGAGTGAGCCTGAAGTACTTCACGTATGCGCGAAGCCGGGACTTGGTGACCTTAGGGCCGTGCAGCCAGAGGTACGCCCGGGGGACATCGGTCTCTTGGTCCCAGTTTTTCTTCTTGTTGTCCCGGATGTAGTGCCCTATCTCGTCGACATGCCTGAGCCTGTGCTCCTGCGGAAGCTTGTTGCGAATTTGCCTCAACATCTTCGCCGCCCACCTCTTGTAGTGATAGATCCACGCGGTGTACAGTCTCAGCGTGCTGTTCCTCTCCATGGTTTGCAGGTGGCGAAGGGCGTCCATGACAAGCACGTCGATGCACGGGTAAACCATGTCTTCCTGGACGAAGTCTGCTGCCCTCCACTGTTCGCGCGGCACCGACAAGTTCTCCTGGTCCTCATCCTCGTCCTGTTCGAGCAGATTAGCTATGTATTCAAGTTCCCTCCTGAGTCGTTCTTCCAAGGTGCGCTGATTAGTGCTACGCGGTAGACGCTCGTCGTTTTTGTCATCGCTTTCCTCCTCCTCCTCCTCCTCATCCTCCCCATCCTCCTCCTCCTCAACCCCTACCCCAGTGCTGGCCGGTGCCGACGAAGATCCTGGCTGTCCATTTTGCGTCGGATTCTTTTTTTTTTCTTGTTAAACTCCCCGATCGGCAGTGGGGGAATGTTCTTGGTGAACTCCCCTTCTGGAATCTGCACCAGCTTGTCAAGATCGTAGAGTAACGGGTGCGTCTCTTCCTCGGTAGATGTCGGACTGTGTTCGGTCGATGGACTAGCGTCGGACATGTCGACGTCGGCCATGTGACAGCACGTATGTTGCCCTACCGTCGTCGGTGTGCGATGCGGAGGTTGGTAAACCAGAGACGGTACTGAGTCACGGGTGCGGTGTACGTCCGAAGAGTTGCACGGCGTTCTTCTTCAAATTCACGCTCAAGTGCGTCTAACTCGGCTTCGACCTCGAGACGTTCCAGGTGCGCTTTGATGTCGGCGTCTACTGAGTTGGCGGGGGGTGGGATGGGTTGCGGCTCTTGGGATCTAGGGCGACCTCTGACCATACGTCGCCGACTGGCTAGGTGGGCCGAGACGTTAGGAGCTTGCACCGATCTATAGCTAAAACAGCAGACGTCGACGTCGAGTAGTACTGATCAAGTCAAAGCAACTTGTGCCGACTTAGTCGAATATTCGGCAACCGAGTAACCTACAGGCGCGATGACAGACTAGCAGCTGAAAATTCTAAGCGAACGAGAGAGCAGGAAGAAACGCAGGAACTGACATGGGAATGAGCAGGCCCACACGGTCATGGATGGGTACGGTCCTGAGCGACTCCGACGTTGCCGCGCTTCACGCAAACCCCTATGCTTCTGCCGCCATGCATGTGTTCTCGTAAAGGCGGCGCACTGTCCGACGTGCCACGTGCTAAGCGTGGCTACTGTGACGCCGCGATGCACCGAAGGGCGCCTGCGTGGGTCTTTCCACGGTGGAATGGGCGTGTGTTACGTAGCTTGGGACCGACATTGGCCCCTCAGTTCCGAAATTACGGCATGCCGACTCCAATCTCCCAGGGTCCCTGGATTATTGAAGCCCAGCGTGGCAACCCTACCGTAGGCGCCCTAAGATTGGCGCCGACTTCCATTCGGCGCGCTTGGGTGTTTTGTAAGGTTCATTGAACCTAGACTGTGTTGAGATTGTGCTGCGTGGCTTGGTTGTGGGCCTTTGGATGAATTGGTCGTCACCGACATCGCGATGCCACAGAACAGATACACCATGGACGGTCCGATTTGCGCTGCGTGGATCGCTCTGACGTTTTCTAAGGGATGTATGACTTTCTGCGAAGAAAAAATCTGCTTTGGAGCGACGCGTGGCCACGTCGTGGCAGCCTAGTACACGGTGGGGACGGTCTGGGTCCTCCCTATTGGTCGATGTGGCGGCAGTCGCGGCTCGACGTGGCGATTTTGTCCGCTGAGATATACTTCTCAGGAATCTCCCAGCCAAACCCGAGGTCGTCAGAATGTCGTCAATCCCGAGGGCCCCCGAGGCCAAGTTTGCCACTCGGAGGTCGTCAAGAGCTCGTCAATCCCGAGGGGGGCCCTTGTCCCATTTCAACCGCGAAATTGGGCTGCTTTTTTCGTCGGCTGAGGTATATCATCCCATCTCGATCCAGAGACACCCAAGCCCAGCAACATTGGAGACCCCAGCCCGTACACTATCATGTTCAGAGCACCCCCTACTGCTCCTGTATATTCGATTTGCTTGTAGGCCTGTCTGAGGCTGACATACAAACTTTCTGATGAACAGAAGTGGGTTATTGCGATCGGCTGCTTGTTGCGATTGAAGCGGGTTATTATGGAATCCCTTGAAGCTCTGCCCGATTCCATCTGCGATCTTAAGGCTATGGAGCATTTGGAGCTTCAAAGATCCCCCATAACCCTCATACCCATGGATTTCGGGCAGCTGCGAAACCTGAAGAGCCTCAGTCTCGCGTTCGTAGAAGAGCTTCGTGAGCTGCCCGAATCCTTTTGCGAGCTGCCAGCCCTCACGCGGTTTTCTCTCGTGTGCTGCTATGAGTCGTCAGGCTGCCCGAAAACTTCCATTAGTTGTCATTGTTGGAAGTGGTGGAGATTTCGACTTATCGGCCTTCTATCTCAACTCAGGAGGTGCTGCTCCGCGTTGCAGCACCTCCTGCGGAGGCGCGCAGCGGTGAAAAGGAGAAGTCACTCAACAAAGCGTATTTTAGGGGATTTTGAGAAACATCCAGCAACACCAAGGAGGTAGTGCGGGGGCTGTAGAGGATTTGTGAAGGGTGGCAGTTGAAATCGCAATGGTGAGAGAGAGTTCGTGCGGGGTGGGTGGGGTGCCGGGTCTGGGGGAGTCGCATGCAGGCATCTCTAGAGTCACTCGTCGGCGATGGTGGTAATGGGGCGGTTGGGTTACTGCATGTTGCCAGGTGGGAGTCGGTGGTGAGAGTTGCTGGTGGGAGCTGCTGGTAAGAGTTTCTAGTGAGAGTTGCTGGTGAGAGTTGCTGGTGAGAGTTGCTGGTGAGAGTTGCTGGTGGGAGTTGCTGGTGGGAGTTGCTGGTGGGAGTTGCTGGTGACGGTTCACCGCAGAGTAGCTGCAAGTGGCAGTAGAATGGCTGTGAGGGTGAGTGGATCGAGCAACTACCTTGGAGCCAGGTGAGTTGAAAAGGTGGTTGCAGCCAAGGTGAGATACGTTACCCCAACCCCCCCTCAGTTACTTCCCCTCCCCTTCCTATTCTTGATCCCCTCCTACTACTCAGCCCCATTTCTATCCTCCGCTCATCTAACGTCATCGCCTGTCCCTAAAGCACAGTTTCCCCGTCCCTGTTACAAGCCACTGCACCTTTTCCTCCTTTCCCCTTTCCCCCCTTCTCCTCCCCAGCTCCGATCCTGCTTCTCTTACACCCACTCTGGCGTGCGGTATTGACCCACGGATTCTCACCCCTGCGATGATTACTTTTGAGACGTCTTATTAGACGCACTGCTGCTCACCCTCTTACTCTCCCCTCCCCGTCCCACATCTCCCAACCTTCGTTCCGCGTCGTACCCGCATCTCCGCACCTGCTTCTCCTGCACCGGTTTCTGGCCCATGAATTGCCACTCCTGCAGCATGCTTGCACTATTCACAGGGAACTTGCAGGCTGCTGAGGCTGCCTGCGCGCTGCTCCTAAGTCCTGGATCGCTTCTGAGAATCCTCAAAAGCGTAACGGCGAATCGGCACACTGTTGAATCTGCGGGCTGCTGAGTGCACTCCTCGCCAATGCTGCACCGCACCTCCCTTTGAGCACCCATTACCCTCTTCCCTCCCCCATCCACCCCTTGTACCGCCAGCTCTGCACCTGCTTCTCCTATACTGGTTTCCGGACTGCGGACTCCCACCCATGCGGGGCGGGCACACTATTCACCCAGGTAGAGGATGCTGATGTGGTAGAGGTGCCTGGGATGTTCGCCCAGGCTGAGGTGCATGGGATGTTCACCCAGGCTGAGGTGCATGGGATGTTCACCCAGGCTGAGGTGCATGGGATGTTCACCCAGGCTGAGGTGCATGGGATGTTCACCCACGCTGAGGTGCATGGGATGTTCACCCAGGCTGAGGTGCATGGGATGCTCACCCAGGCTGAGGTGCATGGGATACTCACCCAGGCTGAGATGCATGGGATGTTCACCCAGGCTGAGGTGCATGGGATGCTCATCCAGGCTGAGGTGCATGGGATGTTCACCCAAGCTGAGGTGCATGGGATGTTCACCCAGGCTGAGGTGCATGGGATGCTCACCCAGGCTGAGGTGCATGGGATGCTCACCCAGGCTGAGGTGCATGGGATGCTGCAGGCAAAGCTGGGCGAGGCTGCTAGGTGTTGGGAGTCTGGGACAAGCAAAGGGAGTCTTGGAGGTGCGTTTTCAGTGAGTGAGTGAGAGAGTGATTGGTGGGGGGGTGGGTTGCTTGGTACTTGTTTGTGAGTCAATAGTTTGTCTGGGTTGAAGTGTGGCGTTCATGTATGAACGTCTATCCGACACAGTATAGGATTAGAATCACAGATGTAGATATTAAAAAATGGCACCAATTGGCGTAGATAAAAAAATGGCACCAATTGACGTAGATAAAAAAAAAAAACGTCAGAATTACAACGACACCCTGCCAGCCGTGTCAGATTCTGTTGAACAGCATTCCATTTATAGGCATGAACTGAGGCCTCCATAATCTTCCATCCTTACCCATGAAGAGTTGGCTGAACGTATTTTTCCCCCCTACCCCTCCCCCTCCCCCACCCCTCCCACCCCCTCTCCTTCCCCCTTCCCCTCCCACTCCCCCTCCCATTCTCACACTGTTGGGTGCCCCGTGGCAGTTTGCTTCCTTAAGAGCAAGCAGAGGGCGAAGGATGTGCGTGGACTGAACAAGAGTCACCAGCAGGTCACTGGTAGCAGCACGCTGCTGGGTGCATGTAGTTACCTTCCGCAAGGAAGAAAGCGGGAGCAGGAGGTGCATGCTGTGAGGGACGTGGGCTGCCCACGAGATAGTGCAGGTCAGTGGCAGGTCAATGGCAGGTCAATGGTAGGTCAATGGCAGGTCAATGGCAGGTCAGTGGCAGGTTAATAGCAGGTCAATGGCAGGTCAATGGCAGGTCAATGGCAGGTCAGTGGCAGGACAGTGGCAGGTCAATGGCAGGTCAATGGCAGGTCAATGGCAGGTCAATGGCAGGTCAGTGGCAGGTCAGTGGCAGGTCAGTGGCAGGTCAATGGCAGATCAATGGCAGGTCAATAGCAGGTCAATGGCAGGTCGATGGCATGTCGATGGCAGGTCGATGGCAGGTCGATGGCAGGTCAATGGCAGGTCAATGGCAGGTCAGTGGCACGTCGGTGGCAAGTTTGGCTGAATATCGTGCTGCTGTGTTTTTCAAGGTCCCAATGAGGGATTAACTGGAACTGTCACTCCTCCCATCACTCCTACTGTCTCTTCATCACCAATCCCTCTGGCCTCTCCTGCTGCCCATAATACATCTCTTCCTCTTCTCCTGCTATCCCCTCTTTTCCAATCCTTCCAATCACCCACCACATGGGCATAGAGCAGCCAGAACGCCTATTTCCCGCACTAAAGTGCTACTCTCTCAGGCTGCCCTCTCGTACTGCCACCCTCTCTGGCGCCAACCAAACCTCACCGCTCATGCCAACATGCCCTAAGCCTCATTGGACTCAACCTTGCATGCCGCTCTTTATTCCTCTCCTGCATGTTCTGCGCCCACCGTGCCTGTCAAACGGTCTCAACTGGTTGGAGCCCAGGTCCCAAGCCACGCACCCCCTTCCCCACTACTGCAGGTAAACCCTCTGGTTCAGGTTCAGCCTCCCTAAAGCTCTACAGCCCCCTCAGATCTACCCTCTCAGGTTCCCTCGGGAGTCTGTGGCTTGTGTGGCTATGTCTCCTCCACTGGCGCCTTGCCCTCTTCCCCTCCGTTCGACATCGCCGCCCGCACATCCCCCTTCTAATTTGCCTGCCTTTCTGCCCTCTTGTTCCTCTCTGTCTCTCCCGTTTCGACCCCCTCCACTTCTCTTTTTTTCCCTTCCCCCAGGATCTAGGGGGCTGTGAAGCTGGTTGAGGGACAGGGAGCACAGAGGGCTAGGAGGCGCAGAGAGGGCTAGGAGGAGCAGAGAGGGCTAGGAGGAGCAGAGAGGGCAAGGAGGAGCAGAGAGGGCTAGGAGGAGCAGAGAGGGCTAGGAGGAGCAGAGAGGGCTAGGAGGGGCAGCGCCACTACCAGCCGCAGCAGATAAGTACATCACCCCAAGCCTCTTCCTCTTTGCCTCCTCTTTCTCACTACTTTCAATTGTCGCAGCGTAGCCGTTCGCTTGCTTGCACTCTCACCTCATCTTTCCATCCATGCTACATGCCTCCTTCCCTGCATGAAACCAGACCACTTGAAGCAGCCTAGCCCACATGGTGCGGACCCCCCTATTCCAGGTACTACCCCCTCCTTTTTCAGCCCCTGATTAAGCCAACCTTTTAACCCTAAAGACTGCTTAAATATGTTTTACCCCTGGGTCTGCACCTTGTGCCTAGGGTGCTCCGGTGGCCCTCTGCTGCTGTCACCTGCCACCGCACCCCACCTATGCACACCGCTCGCAGCCCCACCACTACTGCTTCACAGTTTGCTCCTTGCAGTATAAGGGGAGGGGTGTGGGGGTCAACACCGCCACTGTTTTGCACCCCGCAGGTGTTGGTGTAAGGGCCTAATAAACTCAAGCTATTAAGACTTTATCAAACTTAAAACCTCTCCTCGGGGTCACCTCCAAGGGTCCTTGGGTGCCTGGTACAAGACCAGCCCCTATCCTCGGGTCCGAGTTTGTAGAGAGAGGGATCAAGAGGGACTTAGTCAAAACAGCAAGAGTACCTTGAACGTCGCGCAGCGTATCGTGCAGACCGTTGATCGGATTAAGCTGAGAATTTCCTATATCAAAGCTCGCTCCAAGAGCTTTAAAATGAACCAAGTTGCCTCGCGAAAAGTTCTGCCATTACGAAGTTATGGCTCGGACAGCGTTTGCCTAGTGTTGGAGTGCTAGCATACTAGCGTTGACTCAAGTAGCATTCCGCCGTCGCACCGCGTAGAAACAAAATTCCAGGAAGGGAGGAATTCGCTTGAATCAAATTGACTATATTCAGGTACAAACAGAGAAGGAATAAATAGTTCTAGCTAGCAAGGACCTTGGGAATCAACCTGGGAACAACCAGGGATGATCCCAAATAATTCCAAGCAACAGAACCAACCTGGCTGGACAAAACAACAGGTAGTAGGTTGGTAAACAACCTCTGGTTCTGTTTTTCCAACCTGGGAAAACAACAACCAGGTTCAGGTCCTAAAAACAGAACATGTTTCGTCTTTGCCCAACCAGCCAAAAGCTGGTTCTGCTGGTTTCCCCTGGCCCTGTAGCATGCAGATACAAACAAACAACATCCAACCTTCACCTACATTGTACCCCTATAGTGCCTGCCCTGCTACACTATAGTTAACCAAACAAAACAGTACAATTACAAGTTGGATAGAACTGAATCTGCACAATCAATTCAACCGAACCGCAAAGCTTACATCTTGGGTTCCTTTGCGAGCTCGTCTTTTCTGCTTGTACTGTTCATAGCGCGTACAATGTTGTGCCGAAGCGCATAATGCGAGAGTACCTGCAAATGCTTCAAGCGAAAATTGCAAAAGCAAACAAACACACGAACATCCATTCACACCCAAATGCATTCGCACACGCATACTCATACAAACAGAGGCAAGATGTCGTGCAATGATAATTTGCACCCAACAAGATGTATCCTCCCACAGATGAAGAATCCTCCTTCTCAGAGGCCCACGTAGCATCGGTAAAGCAAGTGAGAAAGAGCTTTCCTTCTCCAAGCCTCTCCCCCTTCTCTTTCAGCACCTCAACCCCTTTCTGCTTCACCTGTGCAGATGCGGAGTATTGAACTCCAATGCTTGTGTGGGAGTTCAGATACTTCACCACACGCTCAGCTGCATCCACCTGCTCCTCTGATGGATTCTGCACCACCCTAACCAGCTGCCCACCCGAGAAAGAGATGTCAGGCCTCGTGTGAACAGCTGTATACAAGAGGCTGCCCACCAAGGACTGAAATTGCTCCTGCTCCTCGACTTCAACCCCTTCATCCTCTGCAGCTTTCACAAGCTCGAATTCTGCTGGCAGGGGAGTTGCAACTTTGCGCTCATTCTCAATCCCATACTTCTCCCCCAACTCCTTGATATACTTCTCCTGGTGCAGTTTCAACCACCTGTGATCTGGATCCCTCTCTACGTGCATCCCGAGGTAGTATTTTACCTCCCCAAGGTTCTTGCACTTGAAGTTTTCCATCAGCTGCTGCTGCACTTTCTGGATCTCCTTCATGCTGCTGCTGAAGAGAAGAGTGTCGTCCACGTAGACCAGAAGCAACACCAGCTTCTCCCCCTCCCCCTTGAGAAAGAGGCTCTCATCACAGCTGCTGGTCCTGAATCCCATCTCCTCTAAAACAGCTGCCAGCTTCTGGTACCAGCAGCGTGGCGCCTGCTTCAAGCCGTAGATGGACTTTTTCAGCTTGCACACCCTGCCCGAACCATCTTCATACCCAGGCGGCTGCGTCATGAACACCTCCTCCTCTAAAATCCCGTTGAGGAATGCCGTTGATATGTCCATCTGGATAATGAACTTCCTACTAACAGCTGCATCTGCCAACAAGACACGAAGGGTAGGGGGTTTGGCACAGGGAGCAAAGATCTCATTGAAATCCCGCTTCTCCTTCTGCATAAACCCCTTAGCCACCAACCTACTCTTGTAGATGGTGACCTGCCCCTTGTCGTCAATCTTGATCCTTAGAACCCACTTGCATTGTACCGCTTTCTTTCCCTCAGGCAGCACCACTAGTTCCCAAGTCCCATTCTCCAGCAGGCTCTGGTACTCAGCATCCCTAGAAGCCAGCCATTTGTCCCTATCTGGTCCAGCTAATGCCTCCTCCATGCTAGCTGGTTCCTCTGGTGCAGGGGCAAGAAAACAGTACGCAGGCTCATCCTCCTCATCCGGGTCATAGCCATGCGGTAGAATCAGCAATGCCTCCTCGGTCCCAAGCTGCTGCTCCGCTACATCAGCTCCTGCAGTCAGCTTCTTAGTAGCCATACGGGTACGTCCTGGCCTGGAGACGGGTGTCTCCCATCCCTTCATAACGACACCCTTCGGCTTCTTAGTTTTCCCCTACTGCTGCTCTCCCCCCTCAGATCCAGCAGCTCCACTAGTGCTAGTCTCCACATCATTTTCTCCACCAGCAAGTGCCTCCTGTACTTTCTTTCCATCACCACCCTCTGCAGCTGCCTCTTCTCCCTCCTCCCACACACTAGGAGTCAGGTCCAGCTGCATGGTGATCTGCTCGATCTGCTGGGACACCCTGGCCTCCGGCTGTTTCTCCCAGCTCCCATACATCATGCCCTCAACAAACTTCACATCCCTGCTGTCAAACAACACACTCTTAGAAGGCTCTCACAGCAGCCATCCCTTGCTCTCAGCAGCCAGCCCCAAATGCACACACCAGATTGCACTCGCCCCCAACTTACTGCGGTAGGTCTTGGGGACGTGGGCGACTGCCATGCAACCGAACACCCTCAGCATGTCCACCGGCGGCTTCCTCCCAAGCCACCTCTCCAACGGCACCCACGAGTCATTCCCAACCTTTGTGAGTACCCTGTTCCTAGCGACGGTAGCGTGCCGAACAGCATGGGGCCACATCAAGTTGCCCAGCCCAGATTCTCTGAGCGGCGCCCTAGCTGTCTCCAGAATTGTCCGGTTCGCCCGTTCTGCTACACCGTTAGACTGTGGGGTGTGAGCCGTGGTCAGCTCCCTCTGGATGCCCTGCTTCTTGAGCCAGGCCGTCATCTCAGCTCCAAGGAACTCACCACCCCGATCTGTCCTAATCCGCTTCACCACACACTCCGCTTGCTTCTCCACGAACGGCAGCCAATCGTCCCGAATCGTGGAGGCGGTGTGATCTTTGTGCTTCAGCGGATACGCCCACATTAGCCTGCTCTAGTAATCCACTATGGTTAGGAAGTACCGCTCCCCCTTGTGCCCTTGCACCGGCAGCGGCCCCACCAAGTCCATGTGGACCAGCTCCAACGGCTTTTTGCTCTTGCCAGCCACACTATGGAAGGGGAAACGGGTGAACTTTGAAAGCAGGCAAATTTCACAATTATCATCGGGTGGTTGTCCGTTCAGCTTCAGACCCTTAACGGCTCCATCTTTCTCCAACTGCTTCAACAAGGGCATTGCCACATGCCCCAATCGTCTGTTTGCTGTTGCCCAATCCGTCTCCCCAGATCTGGCCGACACTTTCACACCAACCCGTCCAACGGCGTTGCACTCCCCCTGAGATGCAGACCCCTCTCCAGCCTGCCGCCCACCGTGCCACGCCATCGCCGGCAGCTGCCACATAGATCTGTAGACGTCCTTGCTCTCGTGCAAATCCCAAAGCACCCGATTGCCCAGCTTCCCCTTATAAGTGCGAGCCCCATCCGTGTTGGTGTTCACCCCAGCCTTGCCAAGCTTACGGAGGGAGATAAGGTTGGCCTTCAGGTCGGGGACGAGGAGAACGTCGTGCAGCACCACCGGCTTGCCATCTGCTCCCTTAAACGCAGCTCGTCCCGCACCAGCCACCTTCAACATGTGTCCAGAGGAAGAGCACACCTCGTTAATCGGTGCAGCGCGTACGTCGTCCAGCAGGTCCTTGCGCGGCGTCATTGTCCAAGCAGCGCTTGTGTCCAACACCCAATAGTCCAGGGGGTGCAGCTCTGCTCCAACCTTAGCAGATGCGTCTCCTTGCTCCCCCTTGTCTCCCACATGGAAGAATTGGCCCGCGGTGCGCTCCTTCTTCTTCTCCGCACCGCCGTTGCCCTTCGGGTTGTTGTCGGACGAATCAGCGACCATGTTGGCGCCGTTTTTCTGGTTCCTCCGCGCGCCGCCATCCTGGTGACGATTCTGGGGGGTCCATCCATCGGGTTTCTTATAGCACAAAATCCAGGGGTGCCCTTCCTTCTCACAATACCAGCAACTTCCTTTCATTTTACCACCAGCACTTGACTTGCCCCCACGTCCAAATTTCGCACCGCGACCCCAACCGGTACCTCCTTGTTGGTCGTTGGAGTCGTCGTCTTTCTTTGCACCGCGTCCAGCACCACTGAAGCCACGTCCTTTGCCACGTCGGCTCCCTTGCATCCCGTAGCCGGTGCTGCCGTCGTCTCCACCCCTCAGTTGGCGGCGACGGAAGTCCTCCTCTAGAATCTTCGTCCGCACCCACTCGAGCGTCCACAAGCTCTGGTTCTGCGGCAGGCTCAATCCGCTCGTGAATTGAAGCCACGATTCCGGCAGCAGCGAGAGCAACTTCAGGCACTTGGTCTTCTCCGGGTAGGTGATTCCCGTAGTCAATAACTTTGCGTAGAGGTCGCGCATCTTGTCCAGGACAGGTTGCACCAGCTCTCACTTGCTCAGGCGCAACGCGGACAGCTCCCTCTCCAGCATCAACGTTGCAACAACGGAGGTCGGGGCGTGCAGCTCCTTCAACACGGTCCACGCCTTCGGACCGCACTCAACCTCCGGCAGCAGGTGCATGACGTGGTGACGCTGGTTCAGCTCCAAACTCTGCGACATCAAGTAGTAGCCAGCCGAGGCGCGCTCGTCCCAATCTTTGTGAAGGGCGGGGTCACTCGGTCTAGGCTCCTCCCCAATCATTGGTTTCAGCAAACCGATCTGACGGAAATAAAGTTGCATTTTCCAGGCCCAATCATCATAGCCCTCACCATTGAACTTCTCGACGGTGAAGTTTTTCAGCACCTCCTTGATCAGCGAGCCCTGGTTTGTTCGCGCTCCCCTTGGTGCTGAAACACCAGAATCATGGCTGCCGCTACGATCTTGGGCTGACGATTCACCAGCTACCGCTGAGGTGTTGCCCGCCATAGCTACCTATTACGAGGATCACTATAACGCAGCTATGATACCAGCTTGTTGGTGTAAGGGCCTAATAAACTCAAGCTATAAGACTTTATCAAACTTAAAACCTCTCCTCGGGGTCACCTCCATGGATCCTTGGGTGCCTGGTACAAGACCAGCCCCTATCCTCGGGTCCGAGTTTGTAGAGAGAGGGATCAAGAGGGACTTAGTCAAAACAGCAAGAGTACCTTGAACGTCGCGCAGCGTATCGTGCAGACCGTCGATCGGATTAAGCTGAGAATTTCCTATATCAAAGCTCGCTCCAAGAGCTTTAAAATGAACCAAGTTGCCTCGCGAAAAGTTCTGCCATTACGAAGTTATGGCTCGGACAGCGTTTGCCTAGTGTTGGAGTGCTAGCATACTAGCGTTGACTCAGGTAGAATTCCGCCGTCGCACCGCGTAGAAACGAAATTCCAGGAAGGGAGGAATTCGCCTGAATCAAATTGACTATATCCATGTACAAACAGAGAAGGAGTAAATAGTTCTAGCTAGCAAGGACATTGGGAATCAACCTGGGAACAATCAAGGATCATCCCAAATGATTCCAAGCAACAGAACCAACCTGGCTGGACAAAACAACAGGTAGTAGGTTGGTAAACAACCTCTGGTTCTGTTTTTCCAACCTGGGAAAACAACAACCAGGTTCAGGTCCTAAAAACAGATTCTGTTTCGTCTTTGCCCAACCAGCCAAAAGCTGGTTCCGCTGGTTTCCCCTGGCCCTGTAGCATGCAAATACAGACAAACAACATCCAACCTTCACCTAAATTGTACCCCTATAGTGCCTGCCCTGCTACACTATAGTTAACCAAACAAAACAGTACAATTACAAGTTGGATAGAACTGAATCTGCACAATCAATTCAACCGAACCACAAAGCTTCCATCTTGGGTTCCTTTGCGAGCTCGTCCTTTCTGCTTGTACTGTTCATAGCGTGTACAATGTTGTGCCGAAGCGCATAACGCGCGAGTACCTGCAAATGCTTCAAGCGAAAATTGCGAAAGCAAACAAACACACGAACATTCCATTCACACCCAAATGCATTCGCAAACGCATACTCATACAAACAGATGACAGGATGTCGTGCAATGTGAATTTGCACCCAACAGCAGGTGCCAGCGGTGAGTGGAGAGGAGGGCGGCACTCCACTCGACTGAGATGGAAGAGTAATGGGATAGGTTCTCCTCTACTCTAGTCCATCTTGCCCTTGGATCTGCACTATGTGCCTAGGGCTGCTGCCGTGGTCCCTCTACTGCTCTCATCTGCCACCGCACCCCACCTATGCACACCGCTCACACTCACCCAAAGCCACTTATTCACTGCTTCACAATTTTCTCCTTGCAGGTGGAGGGGAGGGGCGTGGGGGACAACACCGCAACTGTTCCGCACGCACCCCTCCCCTTTTGTCCGTGCAGGTAGCAGTGGTAGGTGGGAGGAAACAGCACTCCACTCAAATAAGATCGGATGGGAGAGTATTGGGATTGGATCGCCTGAGAAAGTTGAGCCTCCTAGTGATGGATTCGTGTCGTCTGTTGCCTTGGACAGCTGCTGCTTGGACTTCTCCCAATGCTTAATCCTCATCTCTCCCCCACTTCACTTGTCCCTGCAGCTCTCTCTCCATCTCTGCATTCTCGTTTCTGTCCACTCCAGTGTTCTTCCCTCTACTACCCCATCTCTTCACACCCTGTCCCATTCCTCCCATTCCCACTTCCCATTTCACTCCATCCAAATCGCTGATCTGAGAGCCAAGCTCTGTGCCACCCAGTCTAAGAGGGATGAGGTGAAGGCGAAAATTCCAAAGCTGAGAGTGAAGTGGGCCATGCCTTTGCTTGCTGGGAGCAACATCAAGCCATCAGCCATCAAGGCGAAGCAGTTTCAGTAAGCACGAAGAGGAGAGCTTGGGGTTGTGATAGGAGCTTACAAGAATAACCGCAGTGGTACCAGAGAGGGAAGGGGTGAAGGCGGACATTTCAAAGCCGAGAGTCAAACGAAACACGAAGCCGTCCTCTATCAAAGCGAAGCCGGTGAAGTGAAGTTAACGGAACAGCAAAGATAAGTGCCAAGCAAGAGACCACCGGAGCAGGGCCCAAAATATGTTTACGGTAGGTCCACTCTTTCGAATCAGGGTTCCAGGCCCCCAGTACCCTAACCGTTAGGGTAAAGATTTTCGTACCGTGCCAAAAACAGCCTAAAAAAACATGTACAATGATTATAAAAGGGTAAAATGGTTTTAGTGTACAATTATATTTGTCCAAGTCGGCATTCTACAGGATATGTTTCAGCTGGTTGAATGTTAGACTAGATGTAGGAAGGTCGCGTATTCGAATCTGGCTGGTGGATAACATATTTTGCGGCTTCGAAAAGAAACCCCTCACTACAGAGGATTCGGTATCAGTGAAGTAAACAGTGCACCCTGATATTGGCAGGGTAACCGAAATTGTTATCAGTGTAAATCAAAACTTAGCATGTTTGCTCTAGGGTAAAACTTTTGATACCCTGTTTTTGCAAGGGTAACTGGGAAAAAGTGGCCTACCATCAGGGTAAAAAGGGTATTTTACCCTTGAAATTTGGGCCCTGCACCGGAGCTGTCTTGCCTGCCTTACATGGCAGTTTCACTATTGCTTCCATTCTTTGCTTCAATTTAACGTTGCCTATAATACGTGTAGGCTTTGATTGGTTAATCATATATTGAAGATTGATTGTCTTATCTATCAGTAGGTTGCTATGAGTTAATGGTTTTTGTTTGAGCAGTAGTGCATACACAAGTACACCTATGAACTATAATATTTACTAAAACATTTTTTATTAAATTGATAGAATACACCGGAGATGAGCAAGTGTATAAAATCAATTACATAAGTCAAACACCAGAGGGTACTTAGACGGGGCCACGTGCCCTACGCTGCTTGGACCAGATGGCTACGAAGCAATTCGTCCACTTCCATTTCATCCCATCCACGGTCGTGATGTTTCCAAACAGTCGTTGTTCGTTCGCCAATAGTCTCGCCAACTTGCTCTTCCGAATGTCGCCCGCCCCTTTTCGCATTTTCGTCCATTGTTCCCTCAGGTAGATTCTCGCATGAAGGTAGAAAGCCCGCTCAATTCGTCGCAGAACTCGGCTCGCTCTAAATTTCCCTCCACGAAAAAATGTTGCGCATCGCTCCACCCAGATCTGATGTAAACCAATTGCCATCAGAGTTGCCTCTGGAAAAGCCGAGTCAGAGCCAGCATGCTTGAAGAGCATGTCCCCCAGCGAGGAGATGCGGCGAGCTAGGTTTATCATGCGCAGAGCCCACAGGATCGAAGTGGTGACCACTTGGATGGCCGGGCAGGTGGAGAGACAATGCTCTAGGGTTTCCTCCTCGCTACAGTATGGGCAGACCGGCTTGCGGCGGAGGAAAGTCACCCTCTCTCCCACCTGAAGATTGAGGCCGTGGATCCTCAGAAGAACACTGCGTGGCCGGTTAGGAACCACCCGAGAGTCCCCGATGGCAATGACTTTCCTCCAGTCGATTTTTCTGCCCCATCTGCTCCCCCACTTCTCCTGCTTATTAGAGGCCTGGCCCGACCCCCAAAACCTCCTCATCTGCTCCAGTGAGAAAATCCCATCGCTTGAGACGTACGGTATCTCTTGCTGCTGTGAGGCAGCCGAGCTAATGCCTCCAGCTGCCACCAACACTTTCTTCCAATCCTCCGGTGCAGCTTCAAGCGCCTTGAGAGCTAGTCTAGGAGGTGCTATCTCTCCCAACTCCGTTTTTAGCTGCTCCGTTTCAATATTTACTAGAACAACACAGCAGAAACACATTTCAAATTTTATAACAGTGAGAAACAATTTCCATTCAACTAAAGAGGCACAAGTTCAGATTGAACCTCTCTCCACCTTTTCTCATCCCTTAGTCTACCTCCTGAATCTTTGGCCCATCACCTCCACTCGAAGAACCACCCCCCATAGGCACATCCCCCATTCCTCCCGCTCCTGGCACTGGTCTAGCCCCAGCTTGATGCATTTTCGAAACGATCGGGTTACAAATGCCTTCCAGCTCCTTTTGCTTGTCCTCGAATTCGTCCACGTCGGCGAGCTGGTTCTTATCCAGCCAAACAATTGTCTCGTCACCAGCCTTCTCATCGCCTTCTTATCTTCAGGCGACGGCTTTTTAGGGTTCTTGTCGTCGCGAACGGTGTTATGCATGCCGTACGAATAATTCTCGAGCGCGTTCTTCGCCTCAACCCACTTCTTGTGCTGCTCGTCATCCTCCTTGTACTTCTCTGCTTCCTCCACCATCCGCTCGATTTCCTCCTTGCTCAATCGGCCCTTATCATTCATGATAGTGATCTTGTTCTTCTGCTCGCTAGTCTTGTCCTCCGCACTCACGTTAAGAATGCCGTTCGCATAAATGTCGAACGTCACGATGATTTATGGCACGCCACGTGGCGTCGGCGGAATTCCCGGCAGCTCGAACTTTCCGAGCAGATTGTTGTCCTTGGTCCGGGCGCGCTCACCGTTGTACACTTGAATTAGCACTCCCGGCTGGTTGTCCAAAAACGTCGAGAACACCTGCTCCTTCTTCGTCGGAATAGTGGAGTCCCTAGGAATCAACACCGATGTTACCCCTCCATCTGTCCCCAACCCAAGCAACAGCGGCGTCACGTCGAGCAGCAGCAGGTCATGCATCTTCTCATTCCCCTCGCCGCTCAGAATCGCCGCCTGAACTGCCGCGCCATACACGACGGCCTCGTCGGGGTTGATGCTCTTGCAGAGCTCCTTGCCGTTGAAATATTCTTGCAGCAGCTGCTGCACCTTGGGAATGCACGTTGATGTTGATTACAGAAATCATTTTCTGTAATTCAATCAGCCGATTTCACTTTATATGGGGTGCGCAAGAATATTTAGCTTGGGGCTGAAGCGGAAACGGGTTTCCTACTTTCGAGACGAAGTCAACTGAGGTCTCGACCAAACAGAGCGAGCCATGGGGGAAATGGTGGTGTTTTGAGTGGGAGGGGCGAAATCAGTTCAGCCCCTTCATTTCGACCAATGGGAGCAAGGCAGGGATGAAAACGTGGTGTTGAGAGTGGGAGGGGCGAACTGAACATTGACCAATAAGGTTGCAGTTCGCTGCTCAAAAGGTGAGTTCGGATTTGGGTGGGTGCAAGTCCAAGTTGAGTGCTTTCTGGACCAATGAGAGCGAGCGGTTCTTGCCCAAGATGTAAGTTCGAATTGAGAGTGAGTTTGCAGCTGTTCGTTCCACTAGTTTTGGGGGAATGGGATTGGGTGACGTTCGTGCGGCGAGTTCGGTTCATTAGCGAGAAATTAGCTGCTCGCGCTGTGACTTCCGAAGGGATCTGATTGGTCGCTGCGCATGCATCGTGTTCATTTTGGCAGTTTGCGAGCAGTTGTTTATGACACGTGGGAGCAACGCAAGTGTTAACATGCTCGCGATAAGTGATTTAACTTTTATCGAGTTGGCGTTCACGCCTCAAAAGCAAAGAACAGGTGGCGAGCACCGGTTCGGTGCTGATTGAGTTGTTGATCGAGTCGAAGCTGATCGCCACCGACATATTGACTCGTGCAGAATTCGAACGGGCTTCATCATGACCGTTCGTAAATGGCGCGAAGTGAAATGTTCGAATCGCCGCCATCGGAACTCAGCGCACGCTATTTTAGAATTATTTTGGCAACGCTTCGAAAGCGTTCCAGGTTAGGAGATAATCCGAAGGGAAAGCTCAATGTATGTTTGCGCTACGAGTATGGAAACAAAGAAAAGTAAAACAGGGAAGGAAACTAGAATCATCAAGCCCTAGTATAAAATTGTTTGTCCTTGCTTGTTTTAGACATAACTTGAGTGGATTTCTTTCTCTCGTGCTTGCTGCAATAACGTCTTCAGTGTTCAAAGTTTTGACAACGCCTAGAAAGGAACGCCAGCTGCGACAACCAAGCTACTACTGCAAGCTTCTCTTTCTACACACTCGGACCCTTGGATAGGGGCTGACGTTAAGTCAGGCACCCAAGGATCCTTGGAGGTGACCCCGAAGAGAGTGCTGGCAGTGTTCGAAAGGCGATTAGAGACTAGGCTAGTACGTTTTAAGACTAACAAGTGGTATCACAGCTCGGGTTACTATGTTGTTGCCGTTAGAACGCCATGGGCAAGAATGGGGCAGAAGGATCTTCAAGCCAAGAAAGTAGTGGAGGCCAAGCAATGGGGGTTTCGTCGCCGAGGATGGCGAGAACCAGCCAGGTGTCCTGCTAAAGGAAGTCTTGAAGAACTTCTCGGTTGATAAGTTCAACAACGCGGGATATGATGACTAGGCGTGGAAGATGTAGCTATGCTTTAGGCAAGTGGGACTGCTCAAGTTGATGAGCGGAAAGGAAGGAAGGCCAGCAGATCCAGCCCTGCAAGAAGAATGGTATGAAAGAGCGTCAGTGGGGTACTACCTACTTTCACAAAGCTTGGAGTTGAATCAATGGGCGCACATCATGCATCTGCTTGAGGAAGCGGATTGTGGACCGAAAGCATGGGCCGTGCTCAAGGACCTGCACGCCCCTACATCAATTACAGCTACATTAATGCTGGAGCGGGAGTTGTCCTTGTTGCGAGTGAGTGAAGGAGAGCCACTACAACCTGTTCTTGACAGGGTGCGAGACACGTACGCGAAGCTGACTATGGTCGGAGTTGTGTATCCCGAACAAGTGAAGTGTTTGAAAGTGTTGTCGCTATCACCCGAATCATGGCTGCAGTTTACGAGTGGGTTGAGCCTCCCACAGAACCAGGGGTTGTGGACTCTTGAATGGGTGAGGACCAAGATCCTGGAGGAGGATTATCAAAGGCGTCAGATGAACAATGTGGATGACGGCAACAGTGGCTACGGCATGCAGGGAAGCAGTTGGAAAAACAGGCGTAACGGGTCTAAGAGCATGCGTGGTGATAAGCGTTCTAGCAACATGGCAAGACAATGGGAGTCTGATGAAGAGAAACCAAGAAGCAAACATGACGGGTTCATTGGGAATAGGGACAGTGCGCGCAATCACGAGAGCTGGAATAGCGAAGCTGCACGTCACGGTAGCTACAGGGCAGGATTTGGAGGTCTGAGGGGAAAGTGCTGGTACTATCAAAAGCTGGGACACACTTGGGTTCAGTGTCCTACAGAACCAGGGGTTGTGGACTCTCGAATGGGTGAGGACCAAGATTCTGGAGGAGGATTATCGAAGGCGTTAGATGAACAATGTGGATGACGGCAACAGTGGCTACGGCATGCAGGGAAGCAGTTGGAAAAACAGGCGTAACGGGTCTAAGAGCATGTGTTGTGATAAGCGTTCTAGCAACATGGCAAGACAATGGGAGTCTGATGAAGAGAAACCAAGAAGCGAACATGACGGGTTCATTGGGAACAGGGACAGTGCGCGTAATCACGAGAGCTGGAATAGCGAAGCTGCACGGCATGGTAGCTACAGGGCAGGATTTGGAGGTTTGAGGGGAAAGTGCTGGTACTATCAAAAGCTGGGACACACTTGGGTTCAGTGTCACAAACGGCCAGAGTGGTGGAGCCCAAGTTATCTGAACAATGACATCGATGAAGGCGAGAAGAACGGCGTCAACATGGTAGCAGATCGTGCACAAGAACCGAATCACTATGAAGGAAGAGCAGCAGGGCAGTTCTTTCATGTAACGGCGGGAGAGACAACACGTGCGAGAGGAGCACGAAAGGAAGCTGGATGACATACTTGGATCTTGGACACTGGAGCCGCTTGATCAATGACACCGTGTGCGGAACTACTGGAAAGTATAGGTGCAACACCCATTTCGGAAGTGAAGTCCGGATCTGGGCATGCAATGAGAATGATGGGTGCGGGAAGGGCTGCATTCTTGGGAGCCGATGGGAAGCCAATCATTATTGAGAATGGGCTATTCGTACCGGAAATGACGGCGAATCTGATATCGCTAAGGAATCTGGCTGTCGCCGGAGTGAACACCGAGAGCAGAGCTGGTTGCTTTGAAGGAAGGTTCAGGAGAAATGTGCTTTGGGAACTACGTGATGAGTGGAACTTGGAAAGTGAGCTGTAGGGAGTACCTGCTGTTCCATAGGAGAAAGTTGCAGCACAAACTGTTGAGAAGGGGCGTATCGTCGAGGAGAGGTCAATGACAGCTAGCATGGATGAGATAAACGAGTTGAAGCAGATAGGAGTGCAGCTGAAGGTCATTGCGTCCTGCTTGAAGTTGAAGAAATCCAAAGACAAGAGGAGGGTTGCCTTCAGGGGGAGTAAGGCTGCTGCGAGGGCGAGGGTCTGCAAAGCTGTGCCATCACTACAGTCGTGTGAAGCTGAGGGTTTGGGCAAGCAGGCAAGTGAAGCTGCTTGTACGGGTCAAGTGCAAAGGAGCAAGAAAAAAGATAACGCCGGGGTGAAAACTGCTGACAGGTCTGGTCTTGGCAAGAACAATGGACTGCTCAAGACAACCACATGTACCAAGGGTCTAGAAATCTCTAAGGACAAGCTGAAGCTGAGTGGAACCGTTGTCAAGGAGCGTATCCACAGTCGTCTGAGGCAAGAAGAAACTGTTTATAGGAAGGTTTATACAAGAAAGGCGATTGGCACGAATGAAGCCGTGGGGAACCTGGATGCATCAGCATTGATTACTATGTTCAAGGAGCTGGTGCAGTGGGTGCAAGAAATGGTGGGAGGTATTGTTGCACTTGCAGCACGGGCGAAGGAGGAACGACGGAAGCAGTAATACTGCTAAGCTTGAGTCAAGTGAAAATGATGCACCACAAGGTGTGACAGCAACAACGGGAAATTTCGGAAATGCTCGACGTGGGATGGAGCGGAACAGGATTATCTATTGGCAGAAGCTGACTTGCTAAAGGAGGGAAGCCAGGGATCGGTGAAGCAGCAATGATTATCGGGTCGACAGTGAAGGAAAATGGAGAAGCCTGTGCGAAAAGAAGTGAGTGACAGACATGACAGTTCATGAGTTGTTAACAGGTTGGAGAAACGGACAAGTCAGTAACAGAGTGTGCGTGGAGTGAAATCGCCAGATTGAGGGGGAGTTTGTTGATTACAAAAATCATTTTCTGTAATTCAATAAGCCGATTTCACTTTATATGGGGTGCGCAATAATATTTAGGTTGGGGCTGAAGCAGAAACGGGTTTCCTACTTTCGAGACAAAGTCAACTGAGGTCTCGACCAAACAGAGCGAGCCATGGGGGAAATGGTGGTGTTTTGAGTGGGAGGGGCGAAATCAGTTCAGCCCTTTCATTTCGACCAATGGGAGCAAGGCAGGAATGAAAACCTGGTATTGAGAGTGGGAGGGGCGAACTGAACATTGACCAATAAGGTTGCAGTTCGCTGCTCAAAAGGTGAGTTCGGATTTGGGTGGGTGCAAGTTCAAGTTGAGTGCTTTCTGGACCAATGAGAGCGAGCAGTTCTTGCCCAAGATGCAAGTTCGAATTAGAAGTGAGTTTGCAGCTGCTCGTTCCACTAGTTTTGGGGAAATGGGATTGGCTGATGTTCGTGCGGCGAGTTCGGTTCATTAGCGAGCAATCAGCTGCTCGCGCTGTGTCGGAAACTTGGTCTCTTTGCCCCTCTTCTTGCTTTGTCCTTCACAGCTCAGCACCTTCTTTCTTCTGCCCCTGTCTTGGGTCTCGTGCCAGCCCCTCCCACCTTGTCCCTCCTTTCTCTGTATCCCCTCTTCCCCTGTCTCACCCCATCAAGTTCCTCAACTCTCTCTTCATGCGTTGGGTGGCTACCCCTGCCTTTCCCTCTTGTAAGCACCTGGCTTGTTGGCCTCCCTCCGTGTTTCCCTAACTCGGCTGACTGCCTGTAAACACTGCGTGGGCACCTGCCCAAAGGCTTGCTGGGATTGGCTCCTCCCTGGTGAGCTAACGCGAGTAGTGGGTAACTCTTAGCTGATAGAGGAAACATACAAGCAAGCAAATGAAAACGACCCGTGTTGCTTGCTAAGTATGTGCACTTGGTTACCGTTGCATGGCAACGGTTGTTTTTGTTTCGTCGGTCCTCTGATTTGGCGCTATTCGCCTCTGCCTTACTCCGCTTGAATACTACTCACTACTGTATCTTGTCATGCATTTATATTGCTAGGCCCTGCTCTCTGTTCTTCAATTAAATGCATGACAGCTGTCGGAAACTTGGTCTCTTTGCCCCTCTTCTTGCTTTGTCCATCACAGCTCAGCACCTTCTTTCTTCTGCCCCTGTCTTGGGTCTCGTGCCAGCCCCTCCCACCTTGTCCCTCCTTTCTCTGTATCCCCTCTTCCCCTGTCTCACCCCATCAAGTTCCTCAACTCTCTCTTCATGCGTTGGGTGGCTACCCCTGCCTTTCCCTCTTGCCCCCTCCTCGGCGCTAACTCTTGATCTGGTAGGTATCGCCGATGGACCCCTTTGGTGAAAGGCTCTTCTCTTGTCTGCTCCTTCTGCTTGAGAGGGCCTGAGGGTACTCGCTGGGGCCTTGCCTTAGCTACATTCGTCCGATGATCCCTCTTCTCTTGCCCCTTGTCCCCCACTAGTACTACCACTCCCGACTCCTTGACCTCTTTCACTTTCCACCTCTCAGTGCTAAGCCCTATATCCAGCATATCTTGCCTGGCCTGCTTGACATATACTTCTTCCCCCACCCCCAACGGTGCCCCCTTCGCCCCTGCCTGCTCTTCTCTCCTTCGTTTGTAGCGCTGTGCGTCTCTGAGCTGGGCCACATGCAGGTTCTCTAACGCTGCTGGCAGCATCTCCCGTAGATACCTTGCTCTAGCCTCGGCCAGCCCCACCCAGGCGTCTTCCGAGCTCACTGAGACCACATCTGTCAGTACCCGTGGCGCGTCTATGGGCAAGATAGGTTCCCTTCCTAGCAGCAGGTAGTACGGCGAGAAGTCCTTTAGCGCTGCCTGCTTACTGAAGCGGTAGCCTGCGACTACCCACGGGAGTCTCATGTCCCAGTCCTTCTTGAATTGTTCCCCGTAAGCTCTCAGCCCTTTCTTCACCGTCTGCACAAACCGCTCTGTGAGCCCGTCACTCTGCGGGTGATAGCTGGAGGTCCGGCGATGAGTAATACTGCTAGCTTTCAGTAGCTTCTCAAATTCTCCCAAGAATTCTGTGCCCTGATCTGTCAATAATTCCCCACATGCTCCGAACCGAGTCAACACCTGTTCCTCAAATGCCTCTACTATCCTGGCCGAGCTCTTGCTCGGCAGCGCCTTCATCTCCACCCACTTACTGCCGTGCTCGATCATGATGAGTATGAACCGCTTCCCCCTTCGGCTGAGCGGCATTTCTCCGGTCATATCTAATGACCACCGAAACCCTAGGCCTCTGACGGGCAGCGAGTGCAGCTCTTCCCTCCCTCTCTCTATCTCTGCTTTGTTTCTGCTGCATAGTTCGTAAGAGCCCACCCACTTTTTAATGTCTCCTCTCATTAGCTGGCTCTATTAGCTGGCTCGTCCTTAGGCTGCCATAGTGCCCCAGCTGCCGATGCACCCTCGCTATGATCTCTTCCCGTTCCTCTCGCCTCGGGACCAGCTTCCATCCTTCTTTAGTGTTTTTCTGGAGCTGGTCCCGGAACCACCGGTAATGCAGGCCCCTGGCTCGGGCCCTCTCGCTTGCAAGTTCTGATTCTGAGGTCTTTCCTTGGATCCACCCCAGCGTCTCTTCATCCTCCCAGACGTCTTCGGCTCCCTTTTTAGCTTTCAGTTTAGCTCCTTCCCCGTCGATTTCTCTCGCCAACGCCACGAGGCACGCCTCTGGGCTCGAAGGTGGCGGGTTGCGTGATAGCCCGTCCACGTGTTGCAATGTCTTCCCTGCTCGGTGTCGAATGGTGAACTCATATTCCTGCAGACGCATGGCCCATCGAGCGTTCCGGCCGGTCAGGGCCTGATTGGTCATCAGCCACGTCAGCGGCTGATGATCTGTGACTAACACGAATGGTCTCCCCTGTAGGTATACCCGCAAGTGGGTGATAGCCCAGACCGCCGCGAGCCCTTCCCCTTCGTATGAGCTATAATTAGCTTCTGCAGGGTTACAGCTTCGGCTCGCAAAGGCCACCACCATCTCCTGTCCGTCCCTCTCCTGGCATAGAATTCCCCCCATGCCTGCACTGCTCCAGTCGGTGTAGAGTACGAACGGGTCTTCCTTACTGGGCAGTGTAAGGACGGTCACTGTCTTCACCGCTTTAAGGAGGGATTTGAATGCCCCCTGCTCTTCCTCTCCCCATTGCCACACCTGGTCCTCTCGCAGCAACCTGTTCAGTACTGAGGCAGTACGGCTGAAGTTGGGTACGAACTTCCTGTAGTAGTTAAGGAAACCCAGTACTGCCCTCAGTGTACTGTGGTCCTTAGGGGCGGGGACTCGATCCAGCACCTCCACTTTCGCTTGCTGGATGCTCAGCTGCCCCCCTTGTACTTTGAAGCCCAAATACTTCACTGTGCTGTCCCCGAAACTGCATTTCTTAGGGTGGCAAGTCAGCCCAGCTGATTGAATGGCGTCCAGTGTGTCGCTCACGTCCTTCACGTGGTGCTCTGCGGATGAACTGAACACGACTACATCGTCGATGTAGCAGGCTGCCGCCGGCACGTGCCTCAGCACTGAGTCCATCACCCGCTGGAATAGTGCTGGCGCGTTCTTCATGCCAAACGGCATGAACTTCCACTCATACAGCCCCTCGGGTCCATGAAAGGCCGTTTTCCTCCGGTCCTCCTCCTTGATCGGTATTTGGTTAAATCCCTGTCGAAGGTCCAGCGTGCTAAACACAACTGCTCCTTGCAGCTGATCGAATATCTCTTCCGCAGCTTGCATGGGGTACCTGTCCGCCACTGTCACTTTATTAAGTCCTCCGTAGTCTCCACACATTCTCCTGGCTGATACCTCTCCCGTGAGATCCTTCCGCACTGCTACCACCGTCGCCGCTGCGTAATCACTGTCAGAAACCTGGATAAGGCCCGCTGCTAACAGCTCCGCGCACTTCTCCCGGCAGGTGTCCAAGTCGCCTGGACTCATTCTCCGTTTTCGTACGTATATCGGCATCTCTGTGTTCAGCTTCACCTGCATTTGATGCGATTTACACTGCCCCAGTTCGGATAAGGTGTATGCAAACGTCTTGCGGTGTCGCTTCAGTACCTGCTGTAATGCCTGCGCTGCTTCTGCCCCCATTCCGGAGCCTATGGGCCAGGCATCGTCGGGTCCCCTTTCCTGGCTTGGCCTTTCCGTCTCAGTCTCCCCGTCTGGTGGCAGTACTCCTTGGTCTGTAGACGTACTCCCTGCTTCCACGGCCATGCATGCCCATGCTTCCAAGATACGCGCTTCCTGTTGCTCCTCTATGGCTCTCAGTTGGCGTTTTCGCTCCTCTGTCTCCTCCTCCTCCCGGTACAGCTCACTGACTTCAATACCCCGTTGGAGCTCTTTCCTCTTTAGATGCATGCGAATAGTCTCCACCATCCACGCCATGACGTTCAGGTCCATAGCTCTACCCAGCGCTGCCCTCCTTTGCGGCTCCGTCACTCGGGGGTGAGCAGTAGCTCCCAGCTGATGCCCCATGGCTAACTCTCGCTCTTCGGCTGTTGGTTGCTCCCACTGTTTCCCGATGACATCATAGATCATTCCGGGCCCGGGCAAGTCTCCCTCCATTACGAATCCGTAGGCGTCCACGTAGGACACGAGTGTCGGGAGCGCCTGTCTCGGCTTCCCAGGCACATTACACTGGTACTGGGACGGGTGGTCTGGCGCCGTGACCGGCGCTGGCAGTCGGTTGGGGCCCAGAATGTCACTAACCAGTCTCGGTTCCGGCCGCTGCATCTGAGCCAACGAGTGGCGCAAAAGTGCTTCGGAGATCCCATTCTGCCAGTATCTCCTGGGCCAGTGCGCTCTGGACCCCAGCTGCGCCGCGTCTACCGCTTGCCCCCTACCGACAGCGGCTTCTACTTCGGCGAACGCCCGGTGCACGGGCTCTCTGCGATCGTCAGCAAAGTCCACGTTCTCCAGGATGTAGAGCACTTCCCCCTGCTTCTCCTGAACCATCTCCAGCACCCGTTTTAAGTCCCTGAAGGAGGCCCCCCGTATGTCGGCCATTCCCATTCCTGGTCCGGCCCGAGAATATCCTTGACATTCCCATCCCGCCACAATAATGTCAATCTGCCCCCACTTCTCCAGTGTCTCCTCCGAGATATCCCTGACATCGTCCACCACCTCCTCATATTCCGCGGGTAGGGCGGACTCTGCCAGCTGATCAGGATATTCGGTTAGCAGCAGCCGTGCGTGATGCTGCGCCATCCGGCGCACCACCGGATCTCTTTCGACGTGAATCCACTTCCTCACCTTGCAGCCAGCACGCAACACAGCCGCTAGTCCGGTGCCGATGCCGCCGTACAGCTCCATGATGCACACTGCTCCTTCTAATGTCCAGAGCCTGGTCACTCTTTCTTTCAGCGAGGTCGGTTCCCGCCCCTGCCTCCTCCTCTCTATTCGGCGTTCGTACTCCTCCGCGTATCTCTCCCAGCTCCAGTCGTCCAGCACCGGTCCCAGGTCAGCAGCCCGTGCCCCGTATGCCCCCCGAGGCTCTTGCTTAACGAACTTCACGGGCAAAGTACCCACGGAGCTGGCAGCGTCCCAGTAGTGCACGCGGTACAGCACTTTCTCTTGCCAAGTACAGATGGTGGCGCCAACTCGGTAAAGCAGATCCATGCCCACCAACGCATCATAATCCTCAGACTCTGACACGCCACAAGTCACGCGGATGCAGCATTCCTTGTCGGTGCCGGGACGCAGTACTATCTCGATGGGCCTTACTGTCCGCGGCATCCATTTCGGCTCTCCTCCCTCGGCGGTCATGAGCAAGATGCCCCTTGGCACGAGCCTCCCGGGCAAGTCGAGCTTCAGTTGCCTAGCTAATCCTTTCCCTATCAACACGTGGTGAGCCCCGGTGTCGATGATCGCTTGTCCCACTGGCAACCCACCCACCGTCAGGCTCCCCTTTTCGGCTATCAGGACAGAGGCCTTGCACACCAGTCTCTCGTTAGGGTGGCGCCTCAGTTCGGAGGTACTGCTTCCCTCCTGCACGTTGCCGCGTGGCGCACGTACTCTGCTCGTACGGCTTTCGGACGACTGGCTTCCCCGGCTCCGAAGGTCGAGGTCCTCTCTCTCCCTTGGGAACGCCATAAAGCCGTTTGCTCGCAGATACTCGCCCTCGCTTTCTTCCTCCCCTTCGATCTCCTCGTACGCCAGCATAGCTCTGGCTTTCTGCTCCACTTTAGGCTTCGCCTCCAGTCGCAGTTGTAACCGTTTAATCTCCGCCTGTAACTCCTCTTTACTAGGAGTATCCTCGGAGCGGTGCCGACTGTAGCAAGCGTCATCCTTGTGCCCCTTCCGTCCACAATTCCCACACACTGGCAGCTTCGGGCAATCTCGCTTCAAATGGCCCGCTTCCCCACATTCATGACACCGCCGTGCGTCGGCCCGTTGTAGTCCAGCTAGAGGCGCCTCTGTCAGCGCCGCCGCCGCCCATGAGGACTTCGGTTTAGGACGCACTTCCCCGTCTTCCAAGTCCAACATTCTCTGCGCGTGCTCTGTCCTTTTAGCCAATCCGTAGACGTCCTTCAGAGTAATATCTGCACCTATGCCGTACACAGTGTTCCGCACCACACTCCGCAGATCTTCATCTAAGCCTCGGACGAACTTGCGCACCAGCAACCGTTCGTCTCGGCTTTCCAGATCCTCTGCCAGCTCCCTCAGCCGACAGTAGTAGGCTAGCAGGGACTCATCCTTTCCTCGGCGAAACTCGCGAAATTCCTCAACTCGCGCTTTAGTTTGCCCTAGAAATTCCTTCTTCAGCAGCTCGACAAACCGCCCGGTCGGGTTTCCGATCTCTCCACACGCCAGCTCCTCCAGCACTTCCTCCCGCGTCATGCGATAAAAGGTCTCGGCCTCCCCCGCTAGCGTTACTACCATCCGCCTGAAGAATTCAGCCGGGTCCAGCCCGTCCCGTTCCCAGCAGTACTGCACTGTCTCCAACTGCATCAGATAGTTCTTCAGGGTGGGACCCACACCGGGAATTCCAGTAAACCGCTCGGCTACTTCCAGCTTCGGTAGGGATCCTGCCTGCCATCTCTTGTCGGTAGACCGATCTGGTGGGGCGGCGGTTGACGGTAGCTCTGCCACTCGACTCGCTATAATCTCTCGATGCGTCGGCGACCGAAACTCTCCCTCCGGCTGGCGCCGCAGCCAAGTCGCCTGTGCCGGCATTCGATCAGATTCCATCCCCGGCATCAACCCAGGGGAGTTGCTAGCTGGGCGGCTCTCCCACCGTGCTCTCGCTTCCCGAGCCCAGCGCGTATCTTGGGGTGTCTCTCCTGGATCTAACGCGACGGCCCGTGCTGGCTCCATCTCCGCGCGTTGCCCTCGCTCCCGTTGGTGCGGGGTCCGGTATGCACCGGTAGTCGGCGCTGGCGAACTCCTGGTCTCCACCGCTGACACTCGGTCCAACGAGGTCGTCGCAGCGGCGCGCCAGCTAGGTTCCGCTGAAATATCTTCTCTTCGATAGCTCTGCCCTGAGCGTAGTCTAAACCTATCGTTCATCCTAGCTTGAAAACAGCGATCTGTCGCATCTCTTGCTTGTATGTTGTAAGCACCTGGCTTGTTGGCCTCCCTCCGTGTTTCCCTAACTCGGCTGACTGCCTGTAAACACTGCGTGGGCACCTGCCCAAAGGCTTGCTGGGATTGGCTCCTCCCTGGTGAGCTAACGCGAGTAGTGGGTAACTCTTAGCTGGTAGAGGAAACATACAAGCAAGCAAATGAAAACGACCCGTGTTGCTTGCCTAAGTATGTGCACTTGGTTACCGTTGCATGGCAATGGTTGTTTTTGTTTCGTCGGTCCTCTGATTTGGCGCTATTCGCCTCTGCCTTACTCCGCTTGAATACTACTCACTACTGTATCTTGTCATGCATTTATATTGCTAGGCCCTGCTCTCTGTTCTTCAATTAAATGCATGACAGCTGCGACTTCCGAAGGGATCTGATTGGTCGCTGCTCATGCAGTGTGTTCATTTCGTCAGTTTGTGAGTAGCTGTTCGCGACACGTGGGAACAACGCAAGTGTTAACATGCTCGCGACATGTGATTTAATTCGGATCGAGTTGGCGTTCAGGCCTCGAAAGCAAAGCACAGGTGGCGAGCACCGGTTGGTTGCTGATTGAGTTGCTGATCGAGTCGAAGCTGATCGCCACCGACATATTGACTCGTGCAGAATTCGAACGGGCTTGATTGTAACCGTTCGTAAATGGCGCGAAGTGAAATGTTTGAATCGCCGCCGTCGGAACTCAGCGCGCGCGCGATTTTAGAATTATTTTGGCAACGCTTCAAGAGCTTTCCAGGTCAGGAAATAATCCGAAGGGAAAGCTCAATGTGTGTTCGCGCTACGAGTATGGAAACAAAGAAACGTAAAACAGGGACGGAAACTAGAATCATCAAGCCCTAGTATAAAGTTGTTCTAGACATAACTTGAGTGGATTTATTTCTCTCGTACTTGCTGAAATAGCGCCTTTTGTGTTCAAAGTTTTGACAACGCCTAGAAAGGAACGCCTGCTGCGACAACCAAGCTACTACTGCAAGCTTCTCTCTCTACACGCTCGGACCCTTGGATAGGGGCTGACGTTAAGTCACGCACCCAAGGACCATTGGAGGTGACCCTGATGAGAGTGCTGGCAGTGTTAGAAAGGCGATTAGAGACTCGGCTAGTACGTTTTAAGACTAACAGTTGACCCACCCACGAGCATGACATCATGAATCTGCGCCTTGGACATCTTCGCGTCCTTGAGGCACTTCTCCACGAGATCCATGCACTTTCAAAACATGTCCATGTTGAGCTCCTCGATGCGCGCGCGAGTTATGGCGCTGTAGAAATCGATTCCCTCGTAGAGTGAGTCGATCTCGATGGTGGTTTGCGCGGTGGATGAGAGGGTTTGCTTGGCGCGCTCGCAGGCCGTGCGAAGTCGGCAAAGAGACCGGGGGTTGTTACTCAGGTCCTTCTTGTACTTTCGCTTGAACTCCTATACGAAGTGTTGCACCATGCGATTGTCAAAGTCTTTGCCACCCAGATGCGTGTCACCAGCTGTCGCTTTCACCTTGAAAATGCCGTCCTCGATTGAAAGAAGCGACACATCAAAGGTTTCCCCGCCGAGGTCGAAAATGAGCATTTTTTTCTCCGATGAGCTGCTGTTCTTCTTATCAAGACCGTACGCGATACCAGCTGCAGCGGCTTGTTGATTATTCGCATCACGTTCAGCCCAGCGATTGCACCCGCGTCTTTAGTCGCATGGCGTTGAGAATCATTGAAATAAGCTGGAACCGTCACCATCGCATTCTTCACGGTACTCCTAAGGTAAGCTTCTCTGATCTCCTTCATTTTCGTCAGCACCATGGACGAAATCTCATCTGCGGCGAACTGCTTAGTCTCGCCCTTGTACTCGACTTGTATCATCGTTTTCTCGCCCGCGCCTGCGATCACCTTGAACGGCCACAGCTTGATGTCACTCTGCACGGGTGCGTCGGAGAACTGCTGTCTGATGAGACGCTTTGCATCTGTAAGCAAGACAAACTAAGAGAATGATGTGAGAAACAGCAGAACCGACGAATGGGCAAGGGTAGGGACATCCAAGGTATGCAATAACTTAGTGCGGAAGTAGGGGTAGAGGAAGCAGATGTTGTAAATGGTGGATAATTCAGCATGGGGACGTACCGAACACGGTGTAAACGGGATTCATGGACACTTGGTTCTTTGCCGCGTCGCCAATCACACACTCCGTGTCAGTGAATGCCACGTATGACGGGGTGGTGCTGTTGCCTTGGTTGTTGGCGATGATCTCAACGCGATCGTGCTGCCACACACCCACACAGCTGTAGGTCATGCCAAGGTCAATGCCAATCGCAGGGCCTTCTCCCTTTGCCATGACCGAGGTATGGGAAACGAGTTCTCAGATACTGTGATGAGAAGATGAAGAGCGGAGATAATCCACTAAAGGTTGAGAACTTCGAAAAGTGTCCGATCTACTAAATGTTCAGCCTTGAGAGGCGCGAGAGCGTAATCGCTGAGAGAGGGAGCTGAGAACTTATTTGATGTTTTGATTTGATGAAAACGTAACTGCTAGTCGACCCGTATATAGCACAGAGAGAAGGGGGAGGCCAGCTTGCGGAAGTCTAGCTTGCGGAAGCTGCCAGAAAGATGTGGAATGAAGGCGGTGTTCGCCAGCAACTATGAAAGAGAATGGCATCTTGACGGCATCGGAATGGTGACCGCATCAGGAACCGGGGGCGGAACCCGCCCAAGAGGTCTAAGCGTAATGCTACCCGCGAAACTTCGATTCCCAAAACGGGAAAATTCGCAGACGCTTATGGAAACTCCAGCCCCACCTTCCAGAGGTTCACCTCTGCTCTGCAATGCCACAGCCATGCCATCGCCATTCACCTTGGAAAGGTGTGCCAACGCTGGAGCAGAGCGGCTATCCAGCGTTGCCCAGTATAACACAGCAATGCGCACGCTCGCAGGTGCGCACAGACGATTGGCCTGACTTGCGTCGTTGGGCATCCGTTGGCTGTTGTCTGCACTTGACGAGCCACATTGACTTCGGGATACCAGCCCGAAGTCGCCTGCGACGTTGCAATCTTGACGGCATTTGCGTGCCTCAGCAGAACTCGTCGAGCAAGTTACCCGGTCGACCATCAGGTGCTTCCGGTCGACCACCACTGCTTCTGGTCGACCACCAGGTGCCTCTAGTCGACCACAACTCCCGTCGAGCTACCCTCTGGTCGACGGATCCCTTCCGTCGACCAGAACCGTCAGCGGTTGTCGCCGAGCTCCCCATTTGTCAGGGTGACGGACTGCTCCGTCGACCTCCCAGTCAAACTTCAGGTCAACAGATTGCTCCCGGTCGAGCTGCAGATCGACGGACTGCTCTTGGTCGAGCTGCAGGTCGACAGGGACCCCCTGGTTGAGCTGCAGGTTGACGGAGACCTCCCGGTCAAGCTGCAGGTCAACGGAGGCCTCCCGGTTGAGCTGCAGGTCGACGGAGGCCTCCCGGCCGAACTGCCCCTCCTAGTCGACGTCCCATCCGTCGCCCAGACCAGTCAGTTGCAGCTGGCAAGCTCCCTGGTCGACAGCAGCACCACAACGGTTCCCTGCAGCTCGACGATGCCTGTCGAGCAGCTCTCCCACTGTGAACGATCGGCTGCTACTCCCACTGTGAACGATCGGAGTGGCTCCGGTGGTGGTCCGCGCCAGCAGCAGCAGCGCGGTCGTGAGAACCTATCCCCTCAGCGGCTCCGTGAGTGGTACGCTGCACGCCACCGACCGTGCGGGTGAGCAGTGTGGGGGTGCGCACCCCACCCAGCGCTGCTTTGGCCGCCTCACGGACGCGTGGTGTCACCAGTTCCCTGAGGCCACAGAGATCCCTCGCTGGGCGAGCTGTCTAGGGCGGGGGTTGCTATCTTTGACCTTGACTTTTATGCTTTTCTTTCTATCATGTATGATGTGACTATTAGTGATGAGGGTGACTGTTACCGGAATTTCCCGCTCGATCCGGGCATTGAGACTCCTACTCTAGGTACTGGTGAGGCTGCTGCTCTAGGTGCTTGCGAGGCTGCTGCTCTAGGTGCTAGTGCGTCTGCGTCCTCAGGTACTGGTGAGTCTGCTCTCTCAGGTACTGCGTCGGCTTCGACCTCCCTCACCTTCACCCTTGACTCTGGGGCTTCTCGCTCCTTCTTTCGAGACCGCACCACACTCACACCGCTTGGTCGGCCGGTTGCAGTGTCTCTGGCTGGCCCCTCTGGGGGTCCTGTCCTTGCTCACTTCTCCACATTCCTCCCGTGTCCGGAGGCTCCCTCTGGCACCCTGTCTGGTCTTTACCTCCCCTCGTTCTCTACGAACTTGGTGAATGGTGCTGACCTACAGGATGGGGGAGTGCACCAGTTCACTCCTGCGAGTCAGCGGGTGACACACTGCACTGAGGCTCGGAAAGGCCGACACTTGGCCACGTTTACACGTCAGCCGGGGTCGAGCCTATACACACTGACCACAGAGTCTCCTCCAGTCACTGCGTCTGGTCGGGTTGCTGCGTCGGGTCAGGTGTCTGCTGCAGCGTCCAGGTCTGGTCCTGAGTCTGCCCCCTGTTCGTGTCGTCTCCTGCCTCACGAGACTCTCCTCTGACACCACCGCCTTGGTCACCCCTCTCTGCTTCGTCTCAGAGGCATGGCCTCCCGTCTCCTTGTTTCTGGTCTTCCCCGGTCCCTCCCTCCCCTTCCTCCGGGGCCTGGCCCTACTTGTGTCCCCTGTGTCGAGGGGCGGCAGCGGGCTGCCCCTCACTCCTCCCTGTTTCCCCCGGCAGAGGCCCCGCTGCAGACGCTTTCCATGGACGTGTGGGGCCCAGCCCGCGTCCGTGGACAGGGTCACGAGCGCTACTTCCTGCTGGTGGTTGACGACTACTCGCGTTACACTGCAGTCTTCCCCTTGCGCTGCAAGGGTGATGTCACTGAGGTGTTGGTCAACTGGATCCGCGCAGCTCGTCTCCAGCTCAGGCAGAGCTTCGGCTCAGACTTTCCTGTTCTGCGTCTGCACTCTGAAAGAGGCGGAGAGTTCTCCTCTGGCCTTCTGAGAGCCTACTGTCATGCACGAGGCATCCGTCAGACCTTCACGCTTCCGGACTCTCCGCAGCAAAATGGTATTGCTGTGCGCCGCATTGGCGTGGTCATGGACGTCGCTCGTATGTCCATGATGCATGCGGATGCCCCCCATTTTCTGTGGCCGTTTGCGGTGAGGTACGCGGCGCATCAGATCAACCTTCACCCCAGGGTCTCCAGGCCAAAGACCTCCCCAGCTTTGCTATGGACGGGGAAGTTTGGCGATGCGTCTGCGTTCCGTGTCTGGGGATCTCGGGCGTTTGTCCGCGACTTGTCTGCGGACGAGCTCTCCCCTCGTGCTGCTCCTTGCGTCTTCCTGGGTTTCCCCCTTGACGCGCCTGGGTGGCAGTTCAACCACCCCACCTCGCGTCGTGTTCTGTCCTCTCTGGACGTCACGTTTGACGAGTCGGTCCCCTACTACCGCCTCTTCCCCTACCGCACTCCGTCCCTCCCCCCGCCACCGCTCGTCCTTGTACCAGGTCCCCCCCCGGTAGACCCCCTCCCCCCTCAGGGTCCTGCCCCTTCAGGTGTGTCCCAGGTAGACGCAGTCGAGCCTGTCGAGGTTACTGGTGACTCTGGTGCTGTTGAGGGTGCTGATCCTGGGGGTGATGAGCGTGTGGGTGCTACTCCTGGGGGTGTTGAGCCTGGGGGTGCTGAGCCTGGGGGTGCTACGCCTGGGGGTGCTGAGCCTAGGGGGGCTACGCCTGGGGGTGCTGAGCCTGGGGTGGCTGAGCCTGGGGGTGTTGTGCCTTGGGGTGCTACGCCTGGGGGTGCTGAGCCTTGGGGTGCTGTGCCTGGGAGTGCTACGCGTGGGAGTGCTGAGCCTGGTGGTGCTGGGCCTGGAGGTTCTCCGCTTGCTTCATCTCGGCGGGAGCCACTCTCTCCACAGGAGCTGCGCGAGTGGTTTGCCCGGCGTTGGAGCCGTGCTGTTGGAGCTGGAGGTTCTTCAGCTACTGAGGGTGCTGGTGTTGCGGGTCCCGGAGGTCCTCGTACTGGGAGTAGTGGAGTTGCTGGGCCAGCAGGTACGACTGGAGCTGGTGCTGCTGAGGGTGTTGGCGTTGAGACTACTGCTGGTGGTCCTGCTGGGGGTGCTACTGGTGCCGCTGGAGGTCCTGGAGCTACTGGAGCTGCTGCGGGTACTGGAGCTAGAGGTGCTTCTTGAGCTGGTGCTCCTGCTAGGGGTACTGGTGCTGTCCCTGCTGTGTCTGGAGTCGCCGCGCGGCCTCGACCGTACTTTGTTCCCCTCCTGCAGCACGTTCTTGGTCTTCCGCCTTCTACTGGTCCTCCTCCTCCCTTAGAGTGTCCACAGCCTGTCCCGTCCCTGTTACAGTTACAACCGGCCTCCCCTTTGCCTGCTCCTTCTCCCTACACTGGTCCTACTTGAGGTCTTGCTGAGCGTCGTGAGCCAGCGTCTCGCCCTGCGTCGCCTGTCCGTGCTGCTCGCACTAGTGGTCGTGGTTCGTGTCAGCGTCCTCCTCCTGTCCCTGGCACGCACCGGATGTCTTTGCGTCCGTCCACTGCTCCTCTGCGTGCCCCTTTGCCTTCTCCTCCTGAGTCCTCTCTTCCTTCGCTTGCCGACCCGGAGTCGGACTCTCTACGTACTGCCAGTCCTACAGTCACGCGTCTCCTTGCTACTGTCGTCACTGACCCTTCTTTTGAGTCCACTGCTGCGTCTGCCCTAATTGCTTAGCTCGTCGACTTTGCTGCTTGCTGTCGCGTAGACTACGCTGCTAGTCTTGTCGCAGAGTCTGAGTCTGTCTGTCCTCCGTCCGTCGCGGGTGAGTGTGCCCTTGGCACGAACGTCTTTGAGGACAGGCTGGAGGAGTTCCACTGTCTGGCTGCTGCTTCACCTCATCTCGTGGCCGTACTGCTTACCACCTCCGAGGGTCCCTGGGTGCCTGACCGAAGTCAGCCCCTATTTAAGGGTCTGAGTGTGTCGAGAAAGTGTGAGTCTTGAACAGCAAGAAGACAGTGACGAGAATTCTTTCCTCGGTGTAGTCAGATAGCTTGCAGGCAAAATCAAACTCAGCAGCGTTCACACTGGGAGAGCGTTTAGAACCAAGTATATATTTGCATGATCATAACACACACAGTTATATAGTTTCTACTCTATACTAGTCCTAGTGCTAACTTGTGTACTCTAGTTGTTCATACTATTATTGCAGGATGAACGATATTGAGTTTCCCCGTTTAATTTCATGACCTGGCGGGCTTGCGGTTTGCCAGCGAGTCGTTGTTGCAAAATGTTCGCACCTCTTTTATTTTGATGTTCCCGATCCGATCATTATGTTTCACGTTGTTTTAAAACTATTCGGATCAGTCCGTTCAAACGGTGCATTAGGTAACTCGCCACGTGTGATGATTGAGTGGTTCTTCTTATTCGATCAGTCACCAAAGTTCATACCGTGAGTAACAACACTCGCCACCGAGTCAAATCTTGAACTTCGATCGGGTAACCTTTGAGCCGAGTACGTGGCTCGAGCAGCTGTTCGGTTCAGAATGATGAACACGCATCGCGAACAGCCCCCTTCGAAACTGGCAGCGCGAGGAGTTGCTTGCTCGAGTACTTGAGCGGCTGCCACCTCGATCAGAATAGTTGCGTGAGCAGCAAAGTCGCGTCGCGAGCATGTTCCGATTTCACCAATGCACTCGAAGACGATCTTGACTTTTGAACAGCTTCCCCAGCTCCTATTGGTAAATAAATAAATAAATAAATCCAAATGATCGCTCGCCCCAGCGCTGCAGAAGTAATTTCGAGCACAACTCCAAGGTACCAACCGACTAAATTATATACAATACATCTCACTTTCTGGCGCCGGTAGCGGCCGGTAGCGCTCGGTAGCGCTACCGACCGAGTCAGCAAGCTGACCGCTGGCAAAAAAAATAAACCCCTTCGCGACAGCATGCCATTCGGGAGCCTCAACGCTAAAATTTTAGGGTTGAGGCTCCCTCGGATGGCATGCCTTCCGAGTGGGTTTTAGTTTTTTTCTTGCCCGCGGTCAGCTTGCTGGGTCGATTGCACTGCCTGATGACGCAGGCAGTGCAATATATATTCCAGAATATTAGTTCTGTGTTAACAGTCAAGTAGTGCGCGACCCTAATGCAACTGACGAGTTCCCACGAGGCGTCGAAGAAGGCGATAGGCGGACAGCGCCGGCAACAGCAATTACAGTTACGACGATCAAGATCAAGCCCGTGAACCCGCCCCCGTTCTGCGCAGATAACTAGAGCAACGCGAGCTAGACTACGGGTCAGGCACGGATGCTCGTGTGATCTCTACGTTCGTTCGTTCCTTAGTCGTTTCCAAGTGCTAACACTTCTTGCTTGTTTACGGGGAAAATTGGCAAGAGTTTCACTAGGAAAACATGACAACAAAGTTTCAGAATGATTAGCATCAACATTGGCAACACAGACTACATCAGACCTAGCAAGGCTGCTGGTCGACTGCCAGCGCAGCACGGTCGACCGCGTGCTAGCACGACTTGGTCGACCGCGCTCTAGCAGAGCAGAGTCGCGGCTTGCCAACGTTGCCCGTCCGCGGTGTGCCAACGCCCAGTTAGTCGGCTACACAGCGATGCATCCGTCGGACAACGGTGCACCAGCTTCGTAGGTGCGTGCAGCTCGTTGGTGCCCAACTCTGTGCCCAACCCTTGGTGATTTCATTTGTGAAGTTTAGAACGAGGAATGAGAATAGAAGAAGAGGGGTTTCATTAGCAGCGGTTGGGATACATATAGCAAACCCTAGCTGGGTTGTACCCGCTATAGAGCACCCCACTACAGGCTAGATAATAACATTCTGACACCCGTCACACACCCAGCGCAGACACTCCACACGTGACAGCGTCCACCAGCCACGTCGTCCTCGGGATACCACCCCCGAAATCGTACTCGCAGAACCCTGGCGACATTCGTGACGCATTGCCCGGGTATCCTGGTTGACCAGGTATTTCGTGGTCCTCCCGCGATTTCGTGGCCACCGTGGTCCTCCGGCGATTTCGCGGCTCACACGGTCCCCCGTGATTTTGCGGCTCCCACGGCCCTCCACGATTTCGCGGCTCCCACGGACCTCCGTGGTTTCGCGGCTCCGCCCAAGCAAGGACGGGGCCAAACACAACTCCCGTTGACACGTTCAACCCTACGGACAAGGGCACTACAGTCAAGAGGTGGCTGTTCGGCATGGAGGTCTTCTTTATTGCTGCAAACATTGACAATGATGCTGCATGTATAAATTACGTGGTTTTGCTGCTGCGTGGCTCGGCACTGGAGAGGTGGTGACGTACCTTAGACACGGGGACCCCGACAGGTGTGACACATGCGGCAGACGAGACTTCCGACTCTGCTAATAGGAGGGCATCATCAATATTTGGTGTGGCCACAATTCGCACGTGGAAACAGTGGGGGGCAGCCTTACGAGAGCGTTTCGAGCATGTATCCGCCTCGGAACACGCTCGCATGAAGCTGCGTACTTGGTCGCAGTTGGCATCTGTTCAAGACTACACGTCGTTGTTTATGGCGCTCGCTAATCAAGTGGACGACATGGCGGAAGCTGAACGGTTGGATAAATACATCAGCAACTTGGAATACAAGATACAGTATGAGGTGCCGCGCAGGTGTCCAGCTACTTTCAGCGAAGCCGTTCGATTGGCCGAGAGCACAGACGTGCTGATGCCGTGGGAGGGATCAAGTTCTCGCGGGGGGGGGGGGGGGGGAAGGGGGGAGGGAGGGAACTGATTTTGTGGATAGACCCAGCAGGCCACGATTAACGAAGTCCATGCGCCAGACCGCCCTTTTACAGGGGTGTGTTCTAAGTGCGGGGAATCGTACCACATGTATAAAGACTGCCCTGACAAGACGCACGGAAGGAGGAACCATGGGAAAGAGCCAGGAAATGGGAAGAGTCAGTAACAGATGGGCCCCTTACTGACTGTGCTCTGTCGCCCAAACCCCGCCATCCCCTCTGAGTCGTGGTTCTAATTCATGCAATCGATCGCATTGGGACGAATAACAAAAATAATCATGCTGATCACCCTGTGCTGGTTGTTGGCACGGTTGTTAAGAAAAAACAAAATGTTTGTTGATGGCGGGGCTAGCCATAGCCTCTTCAACTTGGGGACAACAAAAAAAAAAACGAGTTACCTTCTGACAGTTGTCTGCTCAAAATCGACGCTCAACTCGTGGATGGGACGCCTCTAGCGATTTTGGAGGAAACACGGACGGTGCGGATTGGGTGCGGCAACAATTTAGGCTTATGAAGTTCATCGCGACAACGTTGGATGGATGCGACGTGCTAGTTGGACGAAATTGGTTGCGACGGCACAACCCGATCATCGATTGGACGACGGGATCTTGCAGCATGAGCAAGCACAAGGGGTTGATTACTCTGCTCGCGTGAACTCCAGACTACATCGAGTCTACATGCGTCAAATCCATCATGATTACACGCCACCTCAACAGGGGTGCGCAGCTGAATGGCGTTCATCTACTCGCGTTTGCAGCCGACACCGACGGAAACGACATCGACAAGTTTTGTGCAGCTGTACCACCCAAGCTGGCGCAGCTGATTCGGCAATACCCCAACATTTTCCAGGACGACCTGCCATCTGGACTACCACCCGAACGCCCCGAGGACCACAGAATCACCCTCGAGCCTGGCGTGCAACTGACAGTTTGTGCACAGTGGCGGCTGACTCAGCCCGAAATCGCATAGCTTCAGAGTCAACTTGAGTCACTGTTGGAGAAGGGCTTCAGCAGACCTAGTACATCACCCTTCGCTGCGCCGATCCTATTCACACCAAAGAAAGACGGCGACATTCGCGTGTGCATTGACTATTGCACGCTCAACCGGGTTACCATAAAATCTCGCTATCCCATCCCACGCACCGACGACCTCTTCGTCCAACTTCGCGGCGCTCACTACTTCTTGAAGATTGACATACGCGGCAGTTACCACCAAATCAGTGTCTTCGCTGACGACTGTCACAAGACTGCTACGGCAGTTACAAGTTGTTTGTAATGCCTTTCGGCCTCACGAACGTGCCATCAACATTTCAACTGACCATGAACAGTGTGTTTTACGACCTTCTCGACAAGTGTGTTATCGCCTATTTGGACAATATTCTGATTTTTTGCAGGACACGCAAGCAGCATCTCTGCGACCTCGTCGTAGTTTTTAAATAGCTAGGGGGAAAGTTATCTTACGCAATGGCACCAAAATCGACCCGAATAAAATCAATACCATTTGGGAGTGGAAGACCCCGACTAATGTCATGGAGCTTAAGAGTTTGTGAATTATGTCTGGCGGTTTATCTCGAATATTGCGGGGATAACCGAACCGCTGACCGATCTGCTGCACAATAACATGAATTTTGTGTGGGGGAAGGAGGCTGAGGCGGCATTTCAGGAGCTGAAGCAGTTGCTGGTGTCCCCTCCAGTTCTCCGCATCGCCGACCCATCTCGACCATTCGAAGTCGTCACCGACGCCTCGGATTTCGACATCGGCGCTGTGGTACTCCATGATTTTGGCAATAGCTTGCAACCGATCGCCTATGAGTCATGCAGGTTGTAGGCAGCCGAGCGCAACTACCCGATTCACGACAAGGAGATGGTCGCCATCATCCATGCCTTCAAACGGTACAATGCTACCTGATTGGCGTCGACGTCACTGTTCGCACCGATCACAAATCCCTACAGTACCTCCGCACGCAACCCAACCTCAACACGTGACAAATCAGGTGGCTCGACTATAAGGAGTCACATTTTCACTATCGCATCACCTACAAGAAGGGCGCAAATAGCATCGCCGACGCCCTGATCCGCCCCACAGTCCAATCCGCTGCTGTACTGATCACCCACTCAAACCCGCTCCTTTCGAGGCTATTCACCCAGGACTATAAGACGGACCCATTCTTCACAACAGGCAATCACCTACAGGCGACAACGTCGATAAGGGGGATTATTACCTAAAATCCGGAACCGACTGAGTTTGGGAACCCACTTATTGCGTGCTCCAAAAATTGCCGATCCAAGAGGTCCATGATTCAAACCTATTAGGACATTTCAGAGTTGACAAGACACAGAAAATTCTGCACCGTCAGTATTATTGGCCTGACTTTAACACTAACGTGCAGCGTTATGTGTCTTCATGCAGAGTGTTACAGGCAATGAAATCGATACGTCAGCGCTCGGCTGGCCTGCTGCAGCCCCTCGACCCACCCGAGCGACCGTGGCAACAGGTGACCATGGATTTTATCATGGGGCTACTCGTTGGCACGTCCGGCAACGATGCAGTACTTGTCGTCGTCGATCGCCTCACAAAAATGGCGCACTTCGCACCATGTTGTACAACAATCACAGCCGAAGTGCGCGCTTCTTCATCTCGACCGTCGTTCGTCTTCACGGTATCCCATCCGCGATCGTCAACGACATGGACCAGAAATTTGCATCGAAGTTTTGGCAGGAGACGTAGGCGCAGTACGGCACTCGGCTACAGTTCTCGTCGGAAACCACCCGCAAACCGACGGCCAGACCGAGCGGACCAATCAGACAATGGAGCAGCTCATTTGCACGGACTGCCCCGACCCCGCTTGATGGGAAAATTCACTCCCGATGCAGGAATTTGCGTATAAAAACGCCCCGTCCAGCACGACAAACCATTTCTCGTTCTTCCTCAATGATAGGATGAATCCAGTGGTACCCACAGCAACGACTCCTGAAGACCCGGTGTCAGGCTCGCAACATTTTGTGACGGAACTATAGGCAATCCGCGAGAAAGCTGACGAAGCCATTCGAAAAGCAAATGCAACTGCGTGCAAATACTCAGATACTACTACGCCGAGAAATCACCATGGCACCAGTGCAACTAGTTCTCCTTGACACCAAGAATCTTCGCCTGCCCGGTTCGTCAAAGCTTCGCCCGCGCTTCTGCGGACCATTCTGCATCTTAACAATTATCACCCCCGTCACGGCGAAACTTCTGCTGCCCGACGACTAGCGTATACATGATGCCTTCCACGTCAGACTCCTAAAGCCTTTCATACTTGCCACCACAGACATTGGCCGCCAAAATGCAGCCCCGGCAGCTCGCCCTGTCCCGGAACCGATGCTTGACCTGGCAAAATTTTTGGCACATCGCGTACGATTTGACGCGGCAGGATGCCACGTGGACTTCCTGATTCGTTGGACCAACCGCACCAGCGAGGACGACACTTGGATGCCATCCGCATCGCTTGACGCCTCTCCGCTACTACGCGAATTTCGCCTGGAAGTGTGTCGCGGATGTTGACCACCTTTCTTAAGGGGGGGGTGTAGTGTAAGGAGAAACCCTTTTCCTTACTAGGGTTTACTCAACCGCGTACAAACCCAACTTTTGGAAGTGCACGTTCGGCTGCTTTGCTTGCTGCCAAAGCAACCTTGCGTCACCCTCAGCTTTCCTTTGCCTAACCTGCACCCAACCTCATGACCCCGAGGTTCCTGCCTATCTAGGTTGATCCGCTTTATAATCGTATTGTTAGAAAGTACTACACAGGAATGATATGACTATGCAGCAGGGTGATACAAATAGGGTTGACCTAAGGTGTTGTATACCTTAGGGTATGCCCCACTATAGCCTAGAGACATACAAATGCAATCTGACACACCCCCATAGGCAAAGTGGGGGATATCAAACACAACGAATGGTCACAAGACCAGTCAAACAAGAGAAAAAAGCAGAGAAAAGCTCAGGGGTGGATCTCAAGATCACCATGCAGTCTGAGCACAAGCAAGAGGCCACAAGGCCAATTCACATACAGAGTTATAAAAGCACAAGCAGTCTAGTGATCACAACCTAGCAAGAGCAAGCATGCAGGTATACGTATAAAGATCACAGTACAAGACAAAGTCAAGCAACCAACAGGTGAGGCAGAGTAGGCACAAGGCCTAGAGCGGTGCAGAAACGCTGATGATCACCAAACCCAAGATCCTTGGTGAAGACATCAGCAATGTTGGCCCGAGAGGCCACGTAAGCAAGGTGTAGCTGACCATGCTGCTGCAACTCTAGAGCTAGAAAGTAGCAAAGAACAATGTGCTTCGTTCTATGCTCCAGACTTTGCTCCTTACAAAAGGCAATCATGGCGTTGTTGTTGACGTGCAAAACTGGAGGAGAGCGAGGCCACTCACCCAAGTCGGTCAGCAGGTAGGTCAGCCAGTGTAACTCCTGTGCAGCCATAGCCGCAGCGTAGATCTCGCCCTCACTGCTGGAACCAAGCACAGAAAACGAACGAGTGGACCTCCACGAGACAAAGCCAGAGCCGAGACAGAAAGAGTAACCCTGTGACGACCGTTAAGTAGCCTGGTCATCGGCCCAAGAAGCGTCGTAGTGTCCTATGAGTACTACTCGACCCTGTCCTCCAAGCACGAGCCCCATGCCCGATAAACTGCACAACTAGCGCAGAACCCTCTACGCAGCTGTTCAGTGCTCCTTCCTGTGTCGCCCGGGCGCGACGAAGCGAGCAAAGATGCTGAGAGGCTACGCGAGGTCAGGTCGTATGCACATCATCAGGTACATGAGGCAGCCCACAAGCTCTGGATACGGGCCACTCGGCTCTACGGACTCGTCCGAAGGTGGAGATGAGAGCGAGTGGCTTGTAGTCATAAGAGTAGGCTGTGGCGAGGAGAACCGAAAGTCGAAGCGCTAGGACCTGCTGCCGCATGTGAGACTGAGTCAGAGTGATGGTGTGCCTTTCTCTGTCTCGTGTGATCTATATGCCAAGATAGCTGCGCAACTCACCCAGGTCAGTCCAAGTGTGTCTCTTCTGCAGGTCCACCTTTACAAGGGTCAGCGCCTCAGTATCGGTAGTAGCAAAGATCAGGCCGTCGACGTACACGAGGATGTATAGCGGAGGCAAAGAAGGGTCGGTGTGCAGAAACAGTGACGGGTCAGAAGTCGAAGGAGCAAACCCAAGAGCCGCAAGTGTCGTCCTTAGTATGTTGTGCCACTTGCGGGGCGCCTAGCAAAGACCATAGACTGGCCGCTCGAGGCTCCACTGGGTACCTTCAGGAAATGACCAAGTCAAGCCAGGTGGACAGCGTAGCCAGATCTCCTCATGAAGGCTGCCCTACAAGAAAGCTTTGGAGAACTCGAGGGAGTGCACCTCATAGTCAGGCTGTGCTGCATTGTGCAGTAACACCTGTCGCTGTCGCTTATTGAAGAAGTCGACCCCCTGTCGCTTACTGAATACTCGAGCAACGGAACACGCCTTGAAGGCAGGCGGAGAACCCAGCGGCGGCTTCACTCTGAAAATCCACATGCCATCGACTATGTTCGCCCCAGGAGGGGGAACCCTTTTGACGTAGGTGCCTGTGGACTTCCAGGCAGCTATCTCTGCGTCCATGGTTGTCTGCCACTGAAAGGAGTACTCACTCATGATCATCTCTGCGTAAGAGCCTAGGGTAGGGATGTTTGGTGCATCTGGGTCTCCCTCAGGGCAAAGCACAATGGACGCGAGGCGAGGTAAAATGGCCGCGAGACACTCAAACTCAAACTGCCTGTCCTTAAGGACATCACTCAGGTCAGAAGACTCAGACAGAGTCAGACTCAGTAACAAGACTCGCGACGTAGTCGAGACGATGGGTAGCAGCAAAGTCGACAAGCTCAGTGACTAGGGCAGACGAAGCAGTAGACTCAAAGGAAGGGTTAGTGACAAAAGTGGCAAGGAGACGATTGACAGTAGGACTAGCAGCACGAGCAAGGTCGGACGCAGGGTGAGGACCGTCAGAAAGAGAGGATGCTCGAGGAGACGGCAGGGCAACACGCCATGGAACAGAAGAAGGACGAAGTGCCATAGTGTGCGTGCCGGGGGACAGGCGGAGAACGAGCACGACTGACAGTGCGAACAGTGGAGGCAAGACAAGACTCAGGCTCACGACGCTCTACCAGGGAGCATGTCTGCACAGGGTAAGGAGAAGGACCAGGCAGTGGAGAGCCAGGTTGTAACTGCGGCTTCGACTAGTTAGGCGGAGGACACAGGAGAGGCAGAGTAAGGTCAGTGGAAGACAGAAGACTGAGAACCTGACGGAGTGCCGAGTCAAGCGGCGGCATGTACGACTGCGGCTGCGGGTAGAAAAACGGTCATCGTGGCGCAGTACCGACAGTACCAGAGCCTCCAGCTCCAATGCCTCCAGAACCTCCAGCTCCAGCTGCTCCAGTACCTCCAGCACCTCCAACTCCAGTACCTCTAGCACCTCCAACTACAATACCTCCAACACCTCCAGCTCTAGTACCTCCAGCACCAGCAGCTGCAATACCTCCAGCACCTGCAGCTCCATAACCTCCAGCACCAGCAGCTCTAGAACCTCCAGCACCACTACTCCAAGCTCCAGCAACCCGGCCCCGCCGAACTACCCAGTCGTAAAGCTGTTGCGGCGAGAGGTCTCCTGTCGGCGAGACTACTGCTGTGGTCCAACACCAGGACCTCCAGTAGGAGCACCAACGACTCCACCACCACTAGGACTCGCAGCACCCCCAGAGTCAGCACCCCCAGAACAAGAACCCCCAAACTCAGCACCTCTAGAGTCAGCAACCCCAGGACCAGCACCTCCAGAGTCCGCACCCCCAGTGGCACCACCCTCAGCAGCACAGAGTCCACAGCGACAGGCTGTAGAGGCGGCGAAGATGGCCGAGGCGGAAAACCAGGAAGGGTTTCCAAGCGCGGGGAGCGGCAATTCGTCGGCGTGTCATCAGCAGCAGGGTCACCCCCCTCAGCTGGGCCAGAGGTGTAAGAGGAGACCACCAAAGGCTCAACAGAGGGGGGTGGGTCGACTTAAGAAACACATGAGGGAGAAAGACCCTGTGGAGGGAGGGGGTTTACTAGGGGGGGCATGGGACCCAGAATAGGGGTGGCGGGGGGATTGGAGAAGACGCATGCAGGTGGAGACGATAGAAGCAGACCGACTCGTCAAAAGTGACGTCCTGTAAGGACGGGAACCGGCGCGAGGCAGGGTGGTAAAACTGCCAGGGCGGGGCGTCAGTGGGGAAGCCAAGGAAGACGCGGCGGAGAGTGCGAATAGAGTGCTTGCCCGCGGTGGTATCGCGGACAAGGGAGAGTGTGCCCTAGACGCAAAACGCCGACGCATCGCCAACCTCCCCCATCCAACGTATTGTAGGTGAGGTCTCTGGTACAGAGACACGGGGGAGGCCGTGCGCCTGATGTATGGGCAACAGACACTACCCCCAGAGGAGCCATGGTGGACAACCCACTCACGAAGCTCCTGAGGGGTGAGTGACTCCTACTGGCATGACTGCTGCTGCTGTCCACACCCAGTGCCTCCGCGGCCACGAGTTGCACCCCCAGTTGCTGCCCCATAGCCTCCGCCCCTGCCAGCTCCACCCCAACCGCCACCCAAACCCCCTCCGCCCACTCCACCGCCTCCACCACCCCTGCTACCTCCACTGCCACCACCACCACCTCCTCCCCCGCCACCACCACCTCCACCCCCGCAACCACCACCGCCACCACCCCCGTCACCACCTCCGCCAGTGCCGCCCCCACCACCCTTACCCCCCTTGCCCTTGCCGCTGCAGCGCCTCCCAGTAGGAGCAAACGCAGCACCGACCTCCTCACTACAAAGGATGTAAACAGCAGTAGCAGTAGCAACAGAGGGTGTGAGAAGGGAGGGAGAACACCCCTCAAAGAAGGGGGAGCAGGGAGTGCCACGAGAGGCAGGTACAGCGACAGTAGTGGTCTCAGCCTTGAAGAGATACTTCTCCAGCAGGTCAAGGGTGAGATCGGTGGGGTCAGGAGCAAGGAAGTGATCCCTAACGGCGCGGAGGGAGTCAGGGAGGCGTGTAACGAGGTAGTATAGAGTGGTGTACATCGGAGGCTGGTTTACAGTAAAAAAGGCCGGCTTGAGAGCGGCACGGTAGCGAACGTCACTAGAGCGAAGGTGGGTCGTGAGGTCAGCGACAGTGTGGAAATCCGGCAGCTCAAGAAAGAGGTACGGCAGCATGATACGGCCTAGGGCAGCAGTAGAGGTGGGGGGTAGCGAGCAACTACGGCGTCATAGAGTTCCTTCGCCGTCTTAAGCTGGCATGGACTCGTTCCTCTAGCGGGAGGGTATTACAGACAGAGAGGCAGGCGGCAGCATCGCGCATGAGCCACTGAGTACGAAGAACACACGCATCTGACACCTAAGGGGCAAGGCAAGAACCGGAAAGTGTGCTCTAACAGTGAAACGTCCTCCCTAGTGATGCTCTACATGTACAGCTGGAGATCCTCGAGCCAACAGTCAAACCTAATCGGGCGATCTCCGCATCAAAGGTAAGTACATTAAGAGTAGCCATAGTGGGCAGCAGCAGTTGCAGCAGCAGCAGCAACAACAACAGCAGCAGCTGCAGCAGCAGCAGCAGCAACAACAGCAGCAGTAGTAGCAAACAGGTACGGTAGCAAAGGCAGCTCGGCTGGGCAGCTAGACAGGGCGGCTCAGCTGGGCTCTTCGGCAGGGCGGCGTGGCTTGGCAGCGCAGGGCGGCGCAGCGCAGGCGGCGGCAGCAGCGTAGCATCTGCTGCAACGTGTGCAGGGCGCGTGCAGGTGGCGCATGACAGCGCGCGGGCTGAGCAGGAAGACCACCGGCGGCACGGGCTTTAGGGGCAGCTCGCGGGCGGCGCCAGCAGCGCGCGGGCAGCAAATGCAGCGCACGGGTGGTGCAGGCAATGCACGGGCAGCGCAGCAGCGTGCGGGTTGCGGGCGCAGCGTGCAGGCAGGGCTCGCGGCGAGCGCAGGCAGTGCGAGCAGGGCAGCGTGCGGGTCGCGCGCTGGGCAGCAAGGAGGCAGCGCGCAACGCAGGGTTGAGCGCGTGCGTCAGCGCAGGCAGGGCAGCGTGAGGGATGCTGTTCAGGGCAGGGCAGGAACGAACGGGTAGGTCGAAGCTAGCGGTGGGCCCTAACGGAGCGATCCTACGGAGGGACCTGCTTTGAAACCATGTTAGAAAGTAATACGCAGGAATGATAGGACTATGCAGTAGGGCAATACAAATAGGGTTGACCTAAAGTGTTGTACCCTTCAGAGTATGCCCCACTACAGCATAAAGACATGGAAAATGCAATTTGACACGCATTAATTCCATTGTATCGTCTGTTCATTTAGTCACAAGCCTCGTTATTCGTTTTCCGCGCAACTCTGTTTGACAACTCATAACATGTTATATGAAATGAGTGTAACCTCTCAGATTTTGTTGTAAGTGATGCGATATTGATTCTGAAAATGTGTACATATAGCAGGTACGACAACCAGCATCATGACTCTGGTTATAATTTGGAAAATGGCAGCCCAAAACAGGTGTTCACCAAGATCTGCTAATTTGGTTATATATATATACATATTTTACGATGGGATTGACAAGGTAATTCCTTTCATTCACTATACAAAACTGTGTGAGCACCAACATGTAGGAATTGATTTCACTCAATTTTGCAAGATGGATATCCCATAAGGAATTTCACTATACTTTGAAAATTGCCTCGATGTGAAACCCTAGCTGAAGCCGAATCTTTCTCTATAGCTGGAGGGTACCCACTGGGCTACAACGAAATGAGCGCCAACTTGATTGGCCAGCATCTTTTTCCCGAAACGCCAAGTGCGTGGATTACCACTTCGCCACAGTCGCCCGCCCTCGAAGGTAGCCTGCGAGTGTCTGATGGAAGCTTCGAGGTTACCCCATGAGGGTGACCTGGGGGTCCCCACACCCTCAAAGCGATTACTGCCTGAGATTTTTCGGATGCTTTGGGTCCTGTCGCTCCTTGCCCTAAGATCTCGCAAACGGCCATGGCGGTCTTGAAGTCATTGAAAGTCATTGTAAGTTATGGCCATGCCCATTTATCAGTCAGCAAATAGTTCTTTATCACTTGTGTGTGCTCAATATGAGTCAGCATAGCACACACACCCAGCTGAGCAGCAACAACTCTTTTGCGCCTCGTACAGCACGGCACGAACGTGCCATGGCTTTCAACAAGTTGTCATGGTCAGCTTGTTCGTGCTGTGCTGTACGAGGCGCAAAAGAGTTTGGCCCAATCACGTACGATAGGTGCGCTGCCACCAAGGATTGGGTGGACAAGGGATGTGAAGTTAGTTTTCTGTTCCAAGGTTAAAAAAATTGAGACCCGGCGGAAAAATCCAGACCCTTAGAAATCCGGGCTGAATTTTCAGTCAGGATGGCGAAGCTCGCCCTGAAATTTCAGAGCACAAAAAAGCCGCATTGTCCAATCCTCAGAAAATCCGCCGGGGTCGTTCAAGCTCCTTTCACCTCCCATTGTCGTCCCGCGCCAGCCGCTCCTTTTCTCACTACATAAATCCCCTCTTTCCGTCGTTCACCATGTCTCGCCATTCCACACGAGCTTCCCACCTCTCTTCCCCTCACGTATCGCTGCACTTTGCGTCGCTTCGAACCATCTCGCATCGGGACCACCGCAGCAGCACGACGCGGTTAAGCGTCGACACTACTACGCAGAGCGGACCACATCACGTGACTTTTGAGACGCCTCAAAAAGCGTCGGCGTCACGATAGTGCGGGCGGCTCACGCGATCACCACGCTGCACCGCAGCCTCGCTTCCCTTCGCCCCGTCTCGCGTCGCTATGGCACGCGCCGGCCAGCGTTCCGCCGCCCTTCAAGTTGGCGTCGCCGCGGTCCTCGTTGGCCTCGTCGCGCTCATCCCAGAAACTAGCGCCGGCGTCTACGACACGTTTGTAAAATTCCAGGGAACGGGCACTGCTTCCGGTCGCTTTATTTTCAACGACAGTCCGTGCACGAATGTCGCGTGGCTGTACTCGACTGCGCCCCCGATCAACGCGAGCATCCAGTGGGGCATCCAGGACGTCCCGCAGCTGAACCTCAAGTGCATCAGCATCGCCTTCCATCCGATTGCGGACTGCAAGAGGGATCCCTACGTGACGTACCAGCGCCCTCTGCCCATCACCAGCAGCTCCTTCACCAACTGGTGAGCTCGCATTATCTCAAACATGGGGAGGGGCGTATCTCAACAGTCTCCTCCACGTGTCTCACTTGTGATCCTTTTCTGTGCTCCCGTGCCACCCTCCCTGCTGCTGGTCGCAGGACGATCACGACAGCCAAGGGCTTGCCAGGGTCAATCAAGTGCTGGACGGGTAAGGGTGCACCACTGAACTCGCCCGCACTCACTTGCAACCTGTCACACGCACGCTAGCCCGTTCATGTGTCAACGCCCGTTTGACCGCACAGCACTGTGCTTCACAGCTGTGACATCCCAGAGCTTTGTCGCATGGTGCGGTGCGGTGTAGTGCGGTATGTGGTGGTGTGAGACATCGCTGTTGTTTTGCTCTTGCAAAAGTCTAGTGGCTGCTCAATTACATGCACAGTCGCCATCCTGACTCACTTATTGCTTGCCGTGAGCCCATTCTTACAGTGAGCCCATGATTCCTGCGAGCGAAACACACGCCTGGTTGCATCATTCTTCTCCCTCCTCCTTCCCACGTTGTCCCGCCTCCCTGCCACCACAAACGCCCCATGCGTGTCCTACAGGCTGCGAGCAGTGTGGGACAGCCACGTGCACCTTGGTGGACGGCAACAAGACGTGTGTGTGACCCGCTCCTCAAGTCTTGGGCACCAATGCGAAGCAGTGCCGTGGTGAGTGGCGCTTCATCATCAGTGGGTACGAGTGCACCATGAGGGAGTACACTTGAAAAAAGAGTGCCCGACACGCGAGCCTCCTAGAGTGTACATGCTGTGTGCCCTGGCTGGTGGGCTCAAGTCTCGAATGGCAGCATTACTTGCCCCTCCCTAACCACCGCTCGCCTCTCGGTTCCCTTTGACTTTCCTTGAGGGTGCCTCCCTTTGAGTGAGCGACGCCTCTCATGTGCTCTGATCCGGTACATCCCGCTTGACAAGCTTGTGTCCGTCCCTCGTGCCGCTGCAATAAGGTGTCTAGATGAAGGACGACCCTCGTCCTTCGCACGCTGTTCCTTCCCTGCTCCTCACTCTGTGCCGAGCCTCTTGCTTTGATCCCTTGACCTTCTCGCCCTGTTCCTTCTCACCCTCGTCCTTTGCACCCTGCAGAAATGAGTGGCTTACCATCCTATACTTCCCGTATAGGATGAGTGGCTTACCATCCTATACTTCCCGTATAGGATGAGTGGCTTACCATCCTATACTTCCACAATCACATGCTATGCCTCTCGTGTGTGTTTCCATTCTATGCCTCCACTCTCTCCTTTCAGATGCAGTGGCATGAGGAGCACCAGTCAAGGGGATGATGGATTAAGCGTGCATAGCAGCACTTCCCTTAAGCGTGCATAGCAGCACTTCCCTTAAGCGTGCATAGCAGCACTTCCCTTAAGCGTGCATAGCAGCACTTCCCTTAAGCGTGCATAGCAGCACTTCCCTTAAGCGTGCATAGCAGCACTTCCCTTAAGCGTGCATAGCAGCACTTCCCTTAAGCGTGCATAGCAGCACTTCCCTTAAGCGTGCATAGCAGCACTTCCCTTATGCCCACCATGCTCAGCATCAAGCCTTCTGTCGCTGCTGCTTTTTCCAGAGACCAATGAGTGCACCCTCCAAAAAGTGATTATTGCAAATAACAGCAGTTATCTTTAATGAGTTGAACTTATTATAATGCTGCAGTGTTTGTAACTTTTGATCAGGCTCAAATGTACCGCGGTGTGTGCTACTATTGTGCAACATGGAGTGGAATATAGCAGGCAAAAAGGCAGTTTTTGATGATGTCCCACTTAACCTTGTGAGACCCCAGGAAAGTTGCAATCAATTGCTATGCGCATGTAGGCATGGCCAGCGCCCACCAGTGTTATGTTGTGAGAGAGCACCATGGCAAGCGTGATGCTGTATGTGGCGTGGCGCTTGCAGTTGATTGAGGTTGGGTGCCCTTCTTGCTGTGCCCCTTGCTGCCTCCCGCTTGTTAGTGTGTGCTGGTGTGGCGCTTGCAGTTGATTGAGGTTGGGTGCCCTTCTTGCTGTGCCCCTTGCTGCCTCCCGCTTGTTAGTGTGTGCTGCTGCACTGGTATGGCGACGCCAGCTTGCTCACCATGGCTAGCTACTCCTTGGATGCACTGGCAGGTAGTGCCAGGGACGCCACAAACTGCTGTTACTCCGCCCGCTCCTCGTGTGTCTAGCCCCTTGCTGATCCCCTTTTGTCTACATGGGCTGCGTTCTTGTCGCGAGGCTGCTGCTTGGCCGGCTACTCCCACACGAGCTACTCCCACACGAGCTACTCCCACACGAGCTACTCCCACACGAGCTACTCCCACACGAGCTACTCCCACACGAGCTACTCCCACACGAGCTACTCCCACACGAGCTACTCCCACACGAGCTACTCCCACACAAGCTACTCCCACACGAGCTACTCCCACACGAGCTACTCCCACACGAGCTACTCTCCCACACGAGCTACTCTCCCACACGAGCTACTCCCACACGAGCTACTCTCACACGAGCTACTCCCACACGAGCTACTCCCACACGAGCTACTCCCACACGAGCTACTCCCACACGAGCTACTCCCACACGAGCTACTCCCACACGAGCTACTCCCACACGAGCTACTCTCCCACACGAGCTACTCCCACACGAGCTACTCCCACACGAGCTACTCCCACACGAGCTACTCTCCCACACGAGCTACTCCCACACGAGCTACTCCCACACGAGCTACTCCGAGGTGAGTTACTTCGTGGGTGCACTGGCAGGTGGCGCCAGCGACGCCACAAACTGCTGCAGCTCCGCCCGCTCCTCTCCTGTGAGGGCCCTGGCTGACCCCCCCTTGCTCTTGTGGCGCGGCCACAGCTTGGTCACAGGGTCAGGCGAACAGCCTGCAGTGAGCGTTGGTGGCAGGTTAGAGGGAGGAGAGCAGCCAACGAGAAAGTTGGGGGGGGAGGGGTGGGGTTGGAGGAGGACGTGGGAGGAGGGATGGAAATATAATGAGACTTTGAAGTGGGGACGATGGCATGTGCTAAGGTGACGCATGAAGGTCACAGCTTGCTTGCTGCTTCGCCAGCCTGCGGCGCAAGGCAGAGAGAAGGCCCGAAGGCCTCACCTGTGGGAACTGACTTTAGAGGCACCTTGAACATCAGCATGTGGCACAACACAGGGAGAGGGCCAAAAGGTCGAACCTGTGGGGACTGGCAGCTGAGCAAGGGCTCTTGACACAACACGCACGTCCACTGCCCTCCCACCAGCCCCCTCTCTCCCTTCAAGTGTTTGAATCGCCTCAAGCCCAGACCCTTCCGCCGCCCCTGCTGCCGCCCCCTCCACGGTTTGTAGGCCCAGGAGCGCAGCGAGGTGGGAGAGGCAGAGCAGCTCCGAGGGGCTGCCGGGCGGCACGATGGAGGCCAAGGGGATGACGGCAGCAGCATGCTGCTTCCAGCGATAGTGGTCACGCAGGTAAGATTGCATGTGCGCCTTGATGCGCCTGCATGCAGGGAGGCAGAGGAAGCAAGGTCGGTAGAGAGAAGTGGGAAGTTCTGTCAAAGATAGGAAAGAAAAATAAATATTTTGCCGATGATGGTCATGCAGGCAGGATTGCAGGCGGGCCTCGATGCACCTAAAGGCAGGCATGCAGAGGGTGGGAAGGTTAAAGTAATGAAAAGCTGGTTGAAAAACGAGAAGGGAGATTGCGGTGGGACGGGTGGCCCTGATGCGACTGCGGGAGTGCATGGGAGGAAAAGTAGGGTGGGGAAGAGGGGGGAATGGCAGAGACGAGTGTGCTTGGGAGTGAGGGTCGCACTGCTGGTGTGGTCGAGTAGATGAAGGGGGTTGCACACATGAGGCGCGATGCAGCAGCGAGAGGAGAGGAGAGACGAAAGATTCCAAAAGAGATTTGAGTGAAGGTGATGACTGATGAGGAGCCACCGGCATTGATGTGCAAGAGTGTTGGGACACGGATAGTGCGTGTGGCCGGGCGGGGCGTTGATGACGAGGGCGAAGGGCATGCGCGTGAAGGAGAGATGGGCCGCAGGGAGATGCGGGGGGCAGGGAGAGGAGTGGAGGTGGTGAGGAGGATATCAGGGCAAGGCGGCCACAGAGATTGGTGCAATGCAAGCAAGGAGCTCACACATGAGGCAGAAACGAGGACGTGGAAAGGTGGACGGCCAGACGGCATGCTGTGATCCCTCCCTTACTCACGGCATGCTGTGTGGTAACCAGCCGACGCGGAGGTAGGAGTCAGCGACGCCACACGTGTCCCTCTCAGTCAGCAGCACCACCCCACTCCACTCGCCCACCTCCCACCCCTCCGCCCACTCGTGTGTCTTCACCACCACGTTCACTCCTCCCCACCCCTCTCCATCCATCCCCACTCCCTCCCCATCCCCTCTTTTTCCGAATCCCTCCGCGGACCCTCTTCTTTCTCCCCCCATCCCCCCATGACCTCCGCCCTTGCCCCCAGGATCAGGCCTGCCAAGAGGCGAGAGCCCCCTGGCGCGCAGCTTGCTGGCGGAGATGGAGTGCAGCCAATAGGTGAGCGCCAGCTGGCCCGAGAGGGCGAGCAGTAGGCGGACGGCGTTGAAGAGCCACGTGGAGCCTGCAGTCGGGCAGGGAAGAGAGGGGAAGGGAGGTTGGTTGAAGGGAGAGAAATGGGAGGAGGGGTTGGGTGGAAGGGGGGAAATGGGAGGAGGGGTTGATTTGGTTGGGAGCAACTGACGCAACGAGGTCAAATTCAGGGCTTGGAGACTCAAGCGAGCAGTGCGTGGAGCATTGCGGATATTGCGGGGCATGAGGGCGCGGAGTTAAATGGAAGGAGGATGAAGGACGCATAAGGTCGGATATAGGGCTCAATTACTCGGCGAAAGAAGCGATTTTTGAGCCGACTCAAGGGCAGAGCACGGAGTAAGGGCTACTATGTGGGTGCGATGAGTGGGTGGTGGCAGGCGCACCCGACCTCTCTGGTCCCGCGCACACGATCAACCGAGGTCTTCCCCCCCACGCACTGCCGCCACTGCTCTGTACCCCATGCGCCATGTGTCGGCTCGCCAGCGCGTCTCGCCAGGTGGGGTCCACGTGGAGCAGCTCGCACTCGCCGTCGCCGCAACCACTGCCGGCCGGACAGATTGTGCGACGCGCCCACGATGGCAAGAGTTCGATCAGGGGTTCGCCTTCTAGCGTGGATTCTATATCCGCGTATGAATGGGGCCCGCGCGGCTCGGCCGCCATGGCGACTACGGCTGAGCGCGATGAGGCTGAGGGTGGCGCCACGAGCAGCCTGGCGACAGACGGCGTCACGAGCGGCTTGAGCGGTCGGAGCAAAGATTTGCGCGGCAGCGCGGCGAGAGATGAGATGTGGACGCGAAGCGACGCTGCTACGGCAGGCATGGCTGGCAGTCGCGAATAGCTGAAATCGGCTTGATGGTCATGCGCAACCTAGGGGGGCTTGTTCGCTTCACCGTTTTCAACCGTTAATTACCAGCCTGAACATTGATTATGAGCTGCGACGAAAGGGAGACAGACAGGTCCACATTTGTATCTTATTGCCCCGTTAGTAAAGTCATCGCTCGTTCTCTACACTGCATTCATCAAAATTCAAAAGATAAACTCCAGTTACTGGTTCTTCGCGCAAAAAATATCTCTGCAACGGAAAGTTCCGCGATGAGCCAAAGTCTATGCGACGAGTGCGATTAGTCACCAGCGCAATCCCACCAATGCGCTCCTTGTAAAAACCGTGGCCTTGCAGCTGCCGCGCAGCGGGCCGCAGGAACGGCAGAAACAACGCGGAGAGAGGCAGCGCGAAGAGAGTGAACGCGGCATGCGCGGTTGCCAACTGCTCCATGGTCGGCTTCACCGCTGCCTGCTCCCCTGTCGGCTGCTGCCCTGCTGGTGCCATCTTCGCCTGCTTCACCCAAATCGGCTGCACCTTCTTGACCTGCTCCACCCCTATCAACGTCAACTTCACTCTCACGTCGACTTGCTGCTTGTCACGTCGGCCACCGACAATGCTCTTGGCCGGCGACAAAGGCGATGCCCCACGTCTCCCCTCATCGCCGGAGGCCGACACCAGAGTCAGCCCGCGCAGGTCAGTCACGAGGGGAGGGGTAGGGGTCACAGGGGGAGGGGAAGGAGGACGGATGACCTCGGCGCCCTCACCAGCAAGCTCACCGACCTCGGCGAGCAAAGGCAGCATCGCCGTCGAGGTGTCAGTCGGCGGGGTGGTCGTCCGTCCCGACACCAGCCCGTGCTCCGACTTCCACACTTCGAGCGACATGTCCTCGTAGAACACCACGTCCGACGTGGTGACCAGCCGGTTGTCGGCAATGTCGAGGAGCTACCAGCCCTTTCTCTCCTCTAACACACCGAGATGAAGGCCCCACCTGGCCTTCGGCTTCAGCTTCCCACCACGCTACTGCTCGGGGACCAGGAATTGCCATGACGCCCAACACGCGTGCCAACGACAAGTCGGGCTTTTTCCTAGTCAGCAGCTGGTACGGCATCGTCCCCGATGGCAGTGTCGACCTCTCCAGGCAGTTGCGGACATAGACAGCTTGCCGCAGAGCAAGGTGCCACCAGTGGTGCTGCACACCCATGTATAGCAACATCGTCCGCACGGACTCCACCACCGTCCTCATCTCCCGCTCCGCCAGGCCGTTCTACTGTGGGGTGTAAGGGCAGGTAAGGTCGTGGACGATCCCCTTGCCATCCACGAAGTCGGTGAATGCCCGGCCAAGGAACTCTCCTCTCCGGTCAGAGCGTAGCATCAGCACAAACTTCTTCGCCAGCCGCTCCACCAACACTAGCCACTTCTGGAACTCCAGCAGCACGTCCAAATTTTGGCGACCGGCCGCACCCACACGTAGCGGGTCTTGCGGTCCTTCAGCAACATGAAGTACAGGCTGCCATCCTTAGCAGCTACGCGGAATGGCCTGCACAGGTCGATGTGCACTACGGCCTGCACGTCGTCGGCGTCGGAGCCCTGGTCGGGGAAGGTGTGACGCGCAAGCTTCCCGCCGACACACGAGACACGCGGTGAGCCGGCTCCCGACGCCGATGTGAGGTCCAGCCCAGTGGCGACCTTGTGCTCTGCCGAGCTCCGAATGGTGTCCATGCCGACGTGCGCAAGCCCCGCATGCAACCTGTCCGGCGTCGCCTTCGTCGCTGAGACAATCGCTCGCAGGGCTACAACCTCCGTCGTGGGCGACGTCATCCTCGTTGAGCAGGGACGCAGGTCGTTGCAAAGGACCCACCCAGTGTAGGACGCCCGACAGAGGACGTCTCTCGCTGCCGAGAGGAGCAACATCCCGTCGCCGTCCTCCTGCAGCTTCACGCCGGCCTGCCGAAAGCAGGTTCGCCCGCACGCCCGGGACGTAGAATATGTAATTGATGAGCCTGCTTCCCGGCCTCCTCTTGCAAAGCGACAGTGCCGCGGCCCTGGACGTCCTGCAATGGCCCATTGAAGCCGCACACGTGCTTGACGTCGCCGCTCGGCTGCAGGTCGATGAAGACCTCCTTCGTCCCCATCAGATGGTGCGAGCAGCCGCTGTTGAGCAGGACCACCGACGGGTTCGCATGCACAGCCGCCCCCACCGCCTGGAAGTCCTCGCTGGCCTCTGGCGCCAGCGAGATGGTCGGTTCCACCACGCCAACCAGCGAGCACGGCGCCTCCTTGTCGTCTCGCCCTTTGCCGCAAGCAGAGGAGTCGGCGTCCGTTGGGGAAAGGGGTGAGCTGTGATGCGGCCAGGACCGGGTCCTATGCATACCGGCTCAGGATGTATTGGCAGAATGTGGTCCCGGCCATGAAACTGCAGGAAGAGATGAATGGGGTGCAGCGAGCAACGGAACGAAAGGTGCAGGACATCATGGCACCAGTGTGTCGCAAGAGCTACCACAGGCACTATCCTTGCAACCAAATTGGGCAGGAGAGACGAGCCCTGCCTACCCTGGTGGCGTAGGCGGGAGCGGCAGGGTACAAGTGGGAAGCAGGGCAGCCGGGGCCGGGCATGGTGTATGATCATAGGAGACGGAAATGGGAGGAACCTACGGCACTAGAGCGGGAGCTGGCTATGGGGTATAGGGAAGATGCAACAGCAGCCCCAGGGGTGAGCGAGGCAGACGGAAGGAGGGCTTTGGGGAATGCAATGGATGGCTACGCCCTGAGGTGGCTGATCCAGCGGATGTGGCGAGAGACGGTCGTAAGCTGGGGGCACGAGGAAGGGGAGGGAGAGGTAGAGGCAGTGCCCCGGGGAGCGTGGAGCTGCAAGGAGAAGGAGGAGGAAAAATGGGTGGAGGGAGAGGCGATGAGCAAGGAGGGGAAAGAGGCCATGCAGGAGCTGTTGGCCAGGCACAGGAAGTGCTTCGCCTTCACCATGCAAGAACTAGGGAGATGCAAGGTGAAAGAGATGGAGCTGAAGTCGAGCAGCACGGAACCAGTGTTTCACCGCCAAAGAAAGATGTCACACGGAGATGAGGAAATCTGCAAAGAAAAGATTAAGGAGCTGCTGGAAGTGGGACTAATTAGGGGGTCAGAATCAGAATATGCTACGCCCACGGTGGTAGCTGCCAGGCCGGACCAAACAGGGGAGGTGTTGAGTAGGAGGATGTGTGGGGACTACAGGGCACTCAACAAGATCACCATAGCGGACAGGTACCGGATGCCCATGGCGGAAGAGATATTTGACAATCTAGCAGAGGGAGTGTTCTTCACGACGCTGGACCTGCGACAAGGGTTTAACCAGATCAAGATACGAGAGGAGGACATCAAGAAGACGGCCTTTCATGGGCCGGACGGGCTTTATGAGTGGCTGTACATGCCGTTTGGGCTAAGGAACGCCTCAGCCGTGTTCCAGAGGGTCATGGACAGCGTGCTGCGGGGAGTGGAATGCGCGGCCTGCTATATCGATGATGTGGTGATCTTCAGCACAATCGAGCAGCAGTACCTGCAGGATGTGGAAAGGACACTGGCAGCAATAGAGGCGGCGGGACTCACCTGCCACCCAAAGAAATGCAGATCGGGGGAACAGATAGTGCAATACCTGGGTTACGAGGTGAAAGGGGGCCAGATAGGGATACAATAGGCCAAGGTAGAGGTCCTGGATAGGCTGAGGGAGCCTAAGGACAGGTCAGGACTGAGAGCGGTGCTGGGATTCTTGAGCTACTATAGGCGGTTTGTGCTGAATTTCAGCAAGAGAGCGGCGGTCCTAAATGGGCTACTGCGGGAAGACAAGGCGTGGGAATGGGGAGAAGCACAGAAGGGGGCACTGCAGGACTTAATGACCGCAGTAAAGACAGCAACGGTGCTTAAGTTGCCTACCGCTGATCACCCGTTCACACTCTACACCGACTGGAGCAGCCAAGGGATGGGAGGGATACTCTGCCAGGAGGTGAAGGGAGAGGAGAAGGTGGTGGCATATGCGAGTAGGAGCTGTAACTCAGCAGAGGCACAGTACATCTCCTACATAGGGGAAGGATTGGCAGCTGTATGGGCTGTGGGGCACTTCAGGGTGTACCTGCAGGGGAGAGAGTTCACCTTGGTGACGGATCACCAGCCCCTGACGTGGCTGATGACAACACCGGGGTTGACGGGCAGGAATGCACGGTGGGCCATGAAGCTGCAGGAGTATGACTTCAAAATCAAGCACAGGCCGGGAAAGACATTGCAGCATGTGGACGGTCTCTCCTGGAACCCCCCACTGCAGGAGCCCACCGTGACCCTAACACTGCTGGCCAGGCTAGTGGAGATGAATGGGGCCAAGGGACAGAAGGGGCCAGCAGATATTTGGGAGGATGGACCAGCCATGCGGTGGGTGAAAGGAGAGACAGGAGAGGACGAGGAGCTGACAGCGTGGGTGAGGGCACGGGGACAGCACTACAAGTGGCATCAGCCGCAGTTGCAGGTGCAGACAGAGGACGGATGGAAGCTAGTAGCAGCGCCAAGCGAGAGGGAAGCAGTGATCAAGGAGGTACACACAAAGCTGGGACACATTGGGCACGAGAGAATGGTGCAGCTGTTGAAAATAGGATGGTGTTGGGAAGGGATGCGGAAGCAAGTAAAGGGGTGGGTGGAAGGCTATGAGACATGCCAGAGGAGCAGGGCAAACCTCACACAAGCCAAGGCTGAGTTGCAGTCTCTTCCCATCCGAGGCCTAGGGTTCAAATGGTCCTGGGATCTGGCGGGGGAGCTGCCGCTAAGCAGGGGGGGAAAGCAGTATATTGTGCTTATGGTGGAGCACGTGAGCAAGTGGCTGGAGGTGAGGACTATTCGGAGCAAGAGCTCTAGGCACGTGGCAGCAGCGTTCAAGGAGCAGGTGATATGCAGGTTCGGGGCATGTGCCGAGGTCCTCACAGATTAGGGAACCGAGTTCCAAGGGGAGTTCAAGAAGCTGCTGGAGGAGACAGGGATCACCCACAGGCACACTTCGCGGTACCACCCATAGAGTGATGGGCTGACCGAGCGCCTGGTGCAAACCCTAAAGCGGGGACTGCGAGCATATGGGGAGAAGAGGAAGCGCGATTGGGATGAGGAGCTGCACTGGATTGCAGCAGGGTACAGGTTTGGGAAACAGGCGGCCCTAAGAGATCACTCTCCATACAATCTCTTATATGGATGTGAACCGCTGCTGCCGGTGGGAGCAACCCGGATCCTCACAGACACAGTGACGGCATGCACCATAGAGAACTGGGTGGCTTTGTCAGAGGCCAGGGCAAGGTACCTGCGGGCCATGATGCCGGCTGCCTTGGAAAACCTCCATACCGCACAACTAAGAGATGCTCGGCGCTACGAGCAGCGACAACAGCAAGGGGCGGGGGGGAGAGCAAAGAAAGGAGTGAGTAAGGGGCAGGAGGTGTACCTGAAACGGACAAAGCAAGACACCCTGGATGTCGGGGTGGGCTCTGAGCGGTGGAGAGTAAAGGAGGTCCGTCCCTTGGGGGTACTGGTGTTGGAAAATGAGAAGGGGGCAGTTTTGAAGGAGCACCAGAGTAACACAGCCATGGTGAAAGGGGGTCAGCCTCAGCAGGTTGGTCCTGTAACATGAGCTCAAGCAGCTCGAGCACGAGCACAGAATGGGGCAGTGGGTGAGTGAGGCAAGACCACACGGAGAACAGAGAAACAAGAGAGACAGCAGGAGAAGAGCATGTGCAGGAGAAGACTAAGGGGTAGGAAGAAGGTTCTCCGACAGCTGTCACAGCATATGCACCTAATGCATATGAGAAGAGCATATGCCCTGCTATTGGCAGGGCTCTAGGTTGCTAGCACAGGAAGAATAGCTGGATATAATAAGATAGAATAGAAATAGGCTGAAGGTGTAGAATGTGTAGAATGTAACGAGGTGACTGTTTAGAATGGGGTGTAGAAGGGGGGAAATGGGATAAGCGCGGTTGGGATAAAAAGGGGGAAAAGACATTGAAGGGCGAAATGTGAAACCAGTCCATCCCAAACCTCGAGCCGCACACTTGGAAATGTGCAGCCTGGGGTTGGGTAAGGGCACTGCCAGATTTACATGACATAGCTACTGTAGGCTATAGTGGGGTAGCACATATGGGGTACAGCTTTCTAGGGTTCATACTTGTACTCAACTTTCACTTAGTAATTTCTCATTCTCGTTTCTTCTCATGGTATCGAGCAGGTTCCCTAACGGGAACGATTCCTAGGGCCCACCACTACGAAAAAAAAAAAAATTCCTGCCCGGAACGCGCTCCGCTGAGGCCCGAGTCGCGCCCCGTGCCCTCTCCCTGCTGTCGCGTCGCCTTTAGCGGCCCTCTCACGACCTGTCGCGTCGCCCTTTACGGCCCGTCGTTCCGCCCTTTGCGGCCGCGTCGCGCCGCCCTCTCGCGGTCCCGTCGCGCCGCCTCTGTCGCGGCCCCGTCGTACCGCCCTCAGCGGCCCGTCGCCGCCCTCCACCTGTGGCCTCGTCGCCGCCCATTCGGCGGCTTCGCCGCCTTCCCTTACGGCCCCGTCACCTACCGCGGCCCCGTCACCTACCTGCGGCCCCATCGCCACCTACGGCCTCGTCGCCTACCTTCGGCCCCGTCGCCACCTGCGGCCCCGTCACCTGCCTGCGGCCCCGTCACCTACCTGCGGCCCCGTCGCCTACTGCGGCCCCGTCGCCACCTGCGGCCCCGTCGCCACCTGCGGTCCCGTCGCCTTCCTGCGGCCCCGTCGCCACCTGCGGCCCCGTCGCCACCTGCGGCCCCGTCGCCACCTGCGGCCCCGTCGCCATCTGCGGCCCCGTCGCGTACCTGCGACCGCATCGCCTACTCGCGGCCCCGTCACCTACCTGCGGCCCCGGCGCCTACCTTCTCGGCCCCGTCGCCTACCTGTACGGCCTCGCCACCGTCCTCACGCGGCCCCGCCGTCACCGCCGAGCCGCCCGCCGCCCGAGCCGCCCGAGCCGCCGAGTCGTCGAGCCGCAGCTGCTGCCGAGCCGCCGAGTAGCCGAGCCGCCTGAGCCGCCCGAGCAGCCGAGTCGCCGAGCCGCTCTGTAGCCGAGCCGCCCGAGCCGCCCGAGCAGCCGAGCCGCCGAGCCGCCCTGCAGCCGAGCCGCCCTCACCTCTGAGTTGCCCGAGCCGCCCTGTCTGGTAAGGGAAGCGCCTCTTCCCCTGCCCTGCCCTTACCCTACTGTTCGCACTGCTGGTCTACTGCTGTCATGGCTACCCCTAGTGTCCTCGCTTTTGACGCTGAGGGTAGGGCCATTGACTTTGATGTCTGGGTAGATGACCTGCAGCTCTTCTTACAGTGCGATAGAGCAGACGACCTCTCCCTCTTTGACCTCACTTCTGGTGCCTCTCCTGCCCCTGCTGCTGATGCAAACGCCACTGTTCGCTCACAATGGGCCACGCGCGATGCTGCTGTGCGTCGCCACCTGCCTACCTCCGAGCGTGCGCACTTTAGCCAGTACAAGAGTGCTCAGACCTTGTACGACGCTGTAGTTGCACGCTACTCCTCCCCTGCCACTGCTGCACTGAGCCGCCTCATGCTACCGTACCTCTTCCCTGACCTTGCTGCCTTTCCCACAGTCGCAGACCTCATTACGCACTTCCGCAATAGTGACACTCACTACCGCGCTACGCTTCGTGCTGATTTCTGCGCCAAGAACCCCCCTCCCCATGTATATCACCCTCTACTACATATTCACCCGGCTTCTTGACTCCCTTCGCGTAGTCAAGGACCACTTCCTCTCAGTGTGCCCACCACTCTCACCGTTGACCTCCTCGAGAAGGCCCTCCTAGCAGCGGAGAAGAGCATAGTCGCTGTAGGAGCCTCTCGTGGTGACCCCCGCACCCCCATCTTTGAGGGGTGTTCTCCCTCCCCCCTCTTGCCCTCTGTTGCGTCTGCTGCTGCGGCCAACTTCGTTGGTTTTGAGTCGGTCGGCGCTGCGTCTGCCCCTTCGGGGAAGCGCCGCACAGGCAAGGGCAAGGGGGGCAAGGGCGCTGGAGGAGCTGGTGGGGGCGGTGGAGGTGGCGGTGGAGCCGGCGGAGGGGGTGGGGGTGGTGGTGGGAGTGGTGGCGGGGGTGGAGGTGTCGATGGCGGCAGTGGAGGCGGAGGCGGCGGTGGCGGTGGGAGCGGAGGTGGCGGAGGTGGCGGCGGAGGAGGAGGCGGAGGCGGAGGAGGTGGAGCTAGTCGGGGTGGCACTGTGCAGAGGGGCAGCTCCGGTGGTGGCCAGCGCCAGCAGCAGAAGCAGCAGCAGCAGCGCACTCGTGACATCCCCCCCCCCTCAGTAGCTCCGTGAGTGGTACGCTGCACGCCAGCGGGGTGGGGGGGCTGGTCCGTGCACTTACGTCCTACGCACCGGCGACCGTGCGGGTGAGCAGTGTGGGGGTGCGCACTCCACCCAGCGCTGCTTTGGCCGCCTGACGGACGCTTGGCGTCACCAGTTCCCAGAGGCCACTGAGATCCCCCGCTGGCGTGAGCTGTTTAGGGCGGGAGTAGCTATCTTTGACCTTGACTTTGATGCTATTCTTGCTGCCATGTATGCTGTGACTATTAGTATGAGGGTGACTGTTACCGGTGTTTCCCGCCCAATCCGGGCATAGAGACTGCTGCTCTAGGTACTGGTGAGGCTGCTGCTCTAGGTGCTAGCGAGGCTGCTGCTCTAGGTGCTAGCGAGGCTGCTGCTCTAGGTGCTAGTGCGCTTGCGTCCTTAGGTGCTGGTGAGTCTGCTCTCTCAGGTACTGCATCGGCTTCGGCCTCCCTCACCTTCACCCTTGAATGTGGGACTTCTTGCTCCTTCTTTCGAGACCGCACCACACTCACGCCGCTTGGTCGGCCAGTTGCAGTCTCTCTGGCAGAACCCTCTGGGGGTCCTGTCCTTGCTCACTTCTCCACTGTCCTCCCGTGTCCAGCGGCTCCCTCTGGCACCCTGTTTGGTCTTTACCTCCCCTCGTTCTCTACGAACTTGGTGAGTGGTGCTGACCGACAGGATGGGGGAGTGCACCAGTTCACTCCTACGAGTCAGCGGGTGACACACTACACTGATGCTCGTTAAGGCCGACACTTGGCCACGTTTACACGTCAGCCGGGGTCGAGCCTGTACACACTGACCACTGAGTCTCCTCCAGTCACTGCGTCTGGTCGGGTAGCTGCGTCGGGTCAGGTGTTTGCTGCAGCGTCCAGGTCTGGTCATGAGTCTGCCCCCTGCTCGTGTCGTCTCCTGTCTCACGAGACTCTCCTCTAGCACCACCGCCTTGGTCACCCCTCTCTGCTTCGTCTCAGAGGCATGGCCTCCCGTCTCCTTGTTTCTGGTCTTCCCCGGTCCCTCCCTCCCCTTCCTCCGGGTCCTGGCCCTACCTGTGCCCCCTCAGTCGAGGGGCGGCAGCGGGCTGCCCCTCACCTCTCCCAGTTCCCTCCAACAGAGGCCCCGCTGTAGACGCTTCACATGGACTTGTGGGGCCCAGCTCGCGTCCGTGGACAGGGTCACGAGCGCTACTTCCTGCTGGTGGTTGACGACTACTCGAGTTACACCGCAGTCTTCCCCTTGCGCAGCAAGGGTGATGTCACTGAGGTGTTGATCGACTGGATCCGCTCAGCTCGTCTCCAGCTCAGGCAGAGCTTTGGCTCGGACTTTCCTGTTCTGCATCTGCACTCTGACAGAGGCAAAGAGTTCTCCTCTGGCCTTCTGCGAGCCTACTGTCGTGCACGAGGCATCCGTCAGACCATCACGCTTCCGGACTCTCTGCAGCAAAATGGGATTGCTGAGCGCCGCATTGGCATGGGCATGGACGTCGCTCGTACGTCCATGATGCATGTGGCTGCCCCCCATTTTCTGTGGCCGCAGCACATCAGATCAACCTTCACCCCAGGGTCTCCAGGCCGGAGACCTCCCGAGCTTTGTTGTGGACGGGGAAGGTTGGCGATGCGTCTGCGTTCCGTGTCTGGGGATCTCGGGCGTTTGTCCGCGACTTGTCTGCAGACAAGCTGCCTTATTGTGCTGCTCCTTGCGTCTTCCTTGGCTTCCCCCCTGACGCGCCCGGGTGGCAGTTCTGCCACCCCACCTCTCGCCGTATCCTGTCCTCCCAGGACGTCACGTTTGACAAGTCGGTCCCCTACTACCGCCTCTTCCCCTACCGCACTCCGTCCCTCCGCCCGCCACCGCTCTTCCTTGTGCCAGGTTCCCCCCCGGTGGACCCCCTCCCCCCTCAGGGTCCTGCCCCTTCAGGTGTGTCCTAGGTAGACGCAGTCGAGCCTGTCGAGGTTATTGGTGACTCTGGTGCTGCTGAGGGTGCTGAGCCTGGGGGTGCTGAGCGTGTGGGTGCTACGCCTGGGGGTGCTGAGCCTGGGGGTGCTGAGCCTGAGGGTGCTACGCCTGGGGGTGCTGAGCCTGGGGGTGCTGAGCCTGGGGGTGCTGAGCGTGGGGGTGCTGAGCCTGGGGGTGCTAAGCCTGGGGGTGCTAAGCCTAGGGGGGCTACGCCTGGGGGTGCTGAGCCTGGGGGTGGTGAGCCTGGGGGTGCTACGCCTGGAGCTGTGGAGCCTGAGAAATCTGGACCTGTTCGTGTGAGGTCTGGTGGTTCTGGGCCTGGAGGTCCTCCGGGTGCTTCGTCTCGCCAGGAGCCACTCTCTCCACCGGAGCTGCGCGAGTGGTTTGCCCGGCGCTGGAGGCGTGCTGCTGGAGCTGGAGGTTCTTCGGCTGCTGAGGGTGCTGGTGCCGCAGGTCCTGGAGGTGCTCGTACTGGGAGTACTGGAGCTGCTGGGCCTGCGGATACGACTGGAGCTAGAGCTGTTGAGGGTGTTGGCGCTGGGGCTACTGTCGACTTGCTCTACTACTACTCCTGCGTTGTCCAGCCATTGCTACCACCGCTGCCAGACTGCCCGCGCTGCCCCGGTCGACCTCCTTGCCCGGCCGGGGCGACGAATTTTGCCTGCGCAAAGAGCTCCTGGGACCGCTCAGCCTCCTGCATCGCCTCGTCATGCAGGATGTACGAGGTCAAGTTGTCCTCGTTGAGTGTCGCCCTCGTGCTCGGCACCATTGACAACCGCTTCAGGAGGTTGTAGCTGCTCGAGAGTCCTTGCATGACGTGGGTGACGTGCGACGCCGACGAGTACTGCGCGCTGGCCATCCTGATGGTGGGGAGAATCCGCCGAGCTCGGTTGCAGTAGTCAGTCGCCGTCTCCTCGTCGCTTATACGCAGGTGCGTCAGCTGCCCCTCAAGCTGGGCGATGAACAAGTCGTCGGTAACCTGGTACGTCGACTCGATTAAGTGCCTTCCCCAGTGGCCGGCGTCGAGGTACTCTCGGCACCACTTCAAGGTGATCTGTACGCCAGGCGAGCAGCACCGCGAGATGACCGTGAAGGTCAACAGCTGCACAGCGCGAAACTCCACACGCAGGTCGGGGACTTCCAGCATCGCCACGGTGCCTCGAGCAAAGCTGATCAGCCCGGCCATCTCCAGCTAGGGCTTGATAGCTTCCTTCCAGGTGAGAATGTCGGGTCGACCAACGAAGGGCGGGATGACCAAGATCCTGTCCGGCGTAAACCTGAAGTAGTTGTAGCTCGGTGCAATCCCACCCGCTGTTACCTTGGTCGCCGACATCGGCGACAATCCGCTTCGTCGACCTCCGACGTTGCCCTGCAGGGAGCTTGCAGCCACCGACGACTGAATCCCTCGTGCGTGAACGCTGCCGGCTTAATTGGCGTGTATCACACCTCGCTGCCTCGACGTGCCTCCCACAATGTTGCCGACTTGACCTCCACCGGCGTTGACGCCCACGTCAACGCCGCCTTCGTCGTTCACCGGTCGAGGAGAGGCAGGTCGAGAAGGGTGCTCCGTTGCCCACATGGTGCGGAGTCCTGCCTCGACGACTGCCCAAGATAGGTCGCCGTACTCGTTGGCCTCGTGCTTTCTCCTCGCGTTCTCCAGCCGTGCCTCCAAGGTGTCCACCACCATGCGTCACCTACGGCTCCAACCATAGTGACTACCACACAGCTGCCGGCCTACAACCACGAATTATGTAAGTGATGTCTACGTCGACCTGACTAAAAGGTAAGTCGTCTGCCGTCCACGCTCACCGCACCATGCGGAGATAACTAGTACAACGAGAGCTAGGCTGCGGGCTAGGCACGGGTGCTTGTGTGATCTCTGCGTTTGTTCCTTACTTGTTTACTTGTGCTTGCACTAAGAAGAAACGAGAATGATTGAACTATGAATGAAGTGGGTACAAGTACTAACCCTAATTGGGTTGTACCCCCTATGGGATACCCCACTACAGCCTACACAAAAGCATAAGCTATAATGTTCTGACACACCCCCATAGGCAAAGTGGGGGAGAACAGAGGGTCACAAGACCAGTCAAGCAAAGCAAAGCAAAGCTCAGGGTGGATCACAAAGTCACCACACATTCCGAGCACAAGTTCAAGGCCACAAGGCCATTTCACATGCAGGAGTACATATATATATAAGGCTAGACAAGCAAGAGCAGGTATATATATATGTAACAGTACAAACAATGTCAAGAGGTGAGCAAGTGATACAAGACAGGGACAAGACCCAGCTGAGTGCAGTAGCGCTGATGATCACAAGGCGGAAGTGCCTTGGTGAAGACATCAGCATTGTTGGCCTCAGAGGCCACGTACGCAAGCCGCAGCTGTCCACGCTGCTGTAGCTCACGAGCAAGGAAGTAGCGGAGAGCAATGTGCTTCGTTCTGTGCTCCAGTCGCTGCTCTCGACACAAGGCCAGCATGGCCTTGTTGTCTACGTACAGAACTGGAGGAGAACGAGGCGGCTCTCCAAGGCCGGTCAGCAGGTAGGTGAGCCAGCGAAGCTCCTGTGCAGCCATGGCCCCAGCGTAGATCTCAGCCTCACAACTAGAGCCGAGAACAGAAGACGAGCGAGTAGCCCGCCACGAGACAGAGCCGGAACCAAGGCTGAAGGTGTAACCCTGTGACGACCGCTGTGTAGCCTGGTCATCAGCCCAGGAAGCGTATGCGTGCCCAGTGAGGACCACTGGACTCCGCCCTCCAAGCACTAGCCCCATGCCCGACGTACTGCACAAGTAGCGCAACACCCTCTTCGCTTCAGCCATGTGCTGTGGTCGGTGTCTCCCAGGAGCAACATAGCGTGCAAGAATGCTAAGAGGGTCTGCAAGGTAAGGTCGTGTGCAGGTCATCAGGTACATGAGGCAGCCAACAAGCTCTGGATACGGGCCACTCGACTCTACGGACTCATCCGAAGGCAGAGCTGAGAGCGAGTGGCGAGTAGGCAGAGGAGTGGCCTGAGGCGAGGAGTACGTGAAGCTCAAGCGCTGAAGGACCTGCTGCACCATGTGTGACTGAGTCAGGGTAATGGTGCAGTGTGCTCTGTCCCGGGTGATCTGCAAGCCAAGGTAGTTGCGCAGTTCACCCAGGTCTGTGCACGTGTGTCTCTTCTGCAGCTCGGACTTCACGTAGGCGAGTCCAGCAGTGTCAGCTGTGGCAAAGACCAAGTCGTCGACGTACACGAGGATGTAGAACGGCGGCAGAGAGGTGTCGGTGCGCAGAAACAGCGACGGATCGCCAGTAGAAGGAGCAAACCCAAGAGCCGTAAGTGTAGTCCTCAGTGTGTCGTGCCACTCACAGGGCGCCTGGCGGAGACCGTAGACTGGACGCCGGAGACTCCACTGGGTAGCAGGAGGGAACGACCCAGTGAAGCCAGGCGGGCGGCGTAGCTAGATCTCCTCGTGCAGGCTGCCCTGCAAGAAAGCTGTGCTGAAGTCGAGAGAGTGCAGCTCGTAGTCACGGTGAGCAGCAACGTGCAGCAGTACCCGAAGAGTGGTCATCTTTGGGGTGGGAGAGAAGGTATGAAAGTAGTCAACTCCCTGCCGCTGACTGAAGCCACGAGCCACGTACCGTGCCTTGAAGACATGTAAAGAACCCAGCGGCCGCTTCACCCTGAAGATCCACATGCCACTGACGATGTTCGCCCCAGGCGGGGGAACCTCGTCAACGTAGGTACCTGTGGACTTCCAGGAAGCCATCTCTGCATCCATAGCTGCCTACCACTGAGAAGATTAGGGTCCCTCTATCGCCTCCGCGTAAGAGCGCGGAGTCGGGATGTCAAGTGCATCCGGGTCTCCCTCAGGGGTAAGCAGTACGGACACGAGATGAGGTGAAGCAGCAGCCAGACACTGAAACTCCTCCTCCCTGTCCTCAAGGACGTCTGTGCCAAGGGCACACTCACCCCCGACGGACGGAGGACAGACAGACTCAGACTCAGCAACAAGACTGGCAGCATAGTCTAGGCGACAGCGAGCAGCAAAGTCGACGAGCTCAGCAACTAGGGCAAAAGCAGCAGTGGACTCGAAAGAAGGGTCAGTGACGACAGTAGCAAGGAGACGCGTGACAGTAGGATTGGCAGCACGAAGAGAGTCCGACTCCGAGTCGGCAAGAGTAGGAAGAGAGGACTCAGGAGGAGAAGGTAAAGGGGCACGCAGGGGAGCAGTGGACGGACGCAGAGACATCTGGTGCGTTCGAGAGACAGGAGGAGGACGCTGACGCGAACCATGACCACTAGTGCGAGCAGCACGAACAGGCGACGCAGGACGAGACGCAGGCTCACGACGCTCAGCAAGACCTCCAGTAGGACCAGTGTAGGGAGAGGGAGCAGGTAGTGGGGAGGCAGGCTGTAACTGTAACTGTGACGGGACAGGCTGTGGGCACTCTAAAGAAGGAGGAGGACCTGTAGAAGGTGGAAGACCAAGAACCTGCTGCAGGAGTGGAACGAAGTACGGTCGAGGCCGCGCGGCGACACCAAACACAGTAGGGACAGCACCAGTACCCCCAGCAGGAGCACCCGCTCCAGCAGCACCTCCAGCAGCTCCAGAACCTCCAGCAACACCAGTAGTACCCCCGGCAGGACCGCGAGCAGTAGGCTCAGCACCAACGCCCGCAGCAGCACCAGCTCCAGTCGAACCCGCAGGCCCAGCAGCTCCTGTACCCCCAGTACGAGCACCTCCGGGACCCGCGGCACTAGCACCCTAAGTAGCCGAAGAACCTCCAGCTCCAGCAGCACGCCTCCAGCGCCGGGCAAACCACTCGCTCAACTCCGGTGGAGAGAGTGGCTCCTGGCGAGACGAAGCACCCGGAGGACCTCCAAGCGTAGCACCTCCAAGCTCAGCACCCCCAAGCTCCGCACCCCCAGGCTCAGCACCCCCAGGCACAGCACCCCCAAGCGTAGCACCCCCAGGCTCAGCACCCCCAGGCTCAGCACCCCCATTCTTAGCACCCCCAGGCTCAGCACCCCCAGGCTTAGCACCCCAAGGCTCAGCACCCCCAGTCTCAGCACCCCCAGGCTCAGCACCCCCAGGCTCAGTACCCCCAGTCTCAGCACCCCCACGCTCAGCACCCTCAGCAGCACCAGAGTCACCAGTAACCTTGACAGGCTGGACTACGTCTACCTGGGACACACCTGAAGGGGCAGGACCCTGAGGGGGGAGGGGGTCTACTGAGGGGGGACCTGGGACCGAGAAGAGCGGGGGCGGGGGGAGGGACGGAGTGCGGTAGGGGAAGAGGCGGTAGTAGGGGACCGACTCGTCAAACGTGAAGTCCTGGGAGGACAGAACACGGCGAGAGGTGGGGTGGTAGAACTGCCACCCAGGCGCGTCAGGGGGGAACCCCAGGAAGACGCAAGGAGCAGCACGAGGGGACAGCTTGTCCGCAGACAAGTCGCGGACAAACGCCCGAGATCCCCAGACCCGGAACGCCGACGCATCGCCAACCTTCCCCGTCCACAGCAAGGCTGGGGAGGTCTCCGGCCTGGAGACCCTGGGGTGGAGGTTGATCTGATGCGCCGCGTACCTCACCGCAAACGGCCACAGAAAATGAGGGGTGAGCTGTACCTTGGAGAACGGGAAGCGAAACCGCGTGAGGATCTGCTCGACCATAGGCGACTGAGTCAGCGTAATGGTGCGAGCTGCCCTGTCCCTGGTGATCTGCAGGCCAAGGTAGTGCTGCAGCTTACCAAGGTCAGTGCAAGTGTGTCTCCTCTGCAGTTCCTCCTTCACGGAGGTCAGCGCGCGTCGGTCGGGAGTGGCGAACACCAGGTCATCGACGTAGACCAAGACAATGAACGGGGTCGAGCCACGGCGAACGAACAGTGACGGGTCAGCAGACAACGGAAAGAAGTCAAGCGCTGCAAGGGTCAAGCAAAGTGTGTCGTGCCACTTACGTGGAGCCTGACGCAGGCCGTAGACTGGTCGACACAGCTGCCACTGGGTCCTAGGTGGGAAAGAGCCAGTGAAGACAGGCAGGCGACGCAACCAGATCTGCTCGTGAAGGCTCCCCTGAAGGAACGCGGTGGAGAAGTCCAAGATGTGCAACTCGTAGTCGCGCTGGGCTGCAATATGCAGCAGCACCCAAAGAGTACTCATCTTCGGGGTGGGCGCAAAGGTCCGGAGGAAGCCCACCCCCTCTCGCTGACTGAAGCCTCTCACCACATAGCGCGCCTTGAACACTGGTGGTGATCCATGCGGCCGCTTCACCTTGTAGAGCCATCGACCACTGATGACGTTCGTCCTAGGTGGTGGGACTGCGTTGACGTAAGTGCCTGTGGACCTATAAGATGCCATCTCTGCCTCCTCAGCTGCTATACAGTACGAGGCCCAAGGTCCCGAGACCGCCTCAGCGTGATTGCGAGGGATCGGGATGTCAAGAGCGTCTGGATCCCCCTTAGGGGTAAGCAGCATGGCGCAGAGGTGAGGAACAGCAGCTGCAAGGAAACCAAGCTCGAACTGCCTGTCCTCTAGGACCTCCAGGGGAAAGACAGGAGCACCCCCAGAGGACGGAGAACGAGCAGAGCCACTCACCAAGTGAGCGGCATAGTCAAGGCGGTGGGAAGAGGCAAAGCTAGCGACAGTGGTAACAAGTGCTAAGACAGACGTCAGGGGTGCAGTCGGGTGAATAACCAACGAGGATAAAACACGGGAGACGACAGGATGGGAGGCATGAAGGTAGACGGACAACGGGTTGTGAAGCACAATGAGGGACGACTCAGGAGGCTGTGGAAGGACAGGAGGAGGTGGAACACAAGAGCAAAGAACAAGGTGGAACGGACCGTCTGCACGGTAACGGGACCGACGACGCTCTAGGGACACAGCACGACTGAGGGGAGAACGACGAGTCCACTGGGACGAGGACAGGGATTCAACAGGGGGAACAGGAGGGGACGGTAGGGGACCACGAACAAAGCGTGCAGGTGCTGGGTCGGGGAGGTCGCCTAGTAGCAGTCACTGCTGCTCCGCCTCCTCTGGCGTCTTCTGCAACGGTACTGGCCACTGCTGCTGCTCCTGTGGCTCCGCGTCTGCCCTCTCCTGCTATGACTGCAGCTGCACCCGCTGCTGCGACCGGGACTCCTGTGCTACCCTCTCCTGCTGCGGCCGTGACTCCTCCTCTACTCTCTCCTGCTGGATCTGTAGTTGCACCTGCTGCTGCGGGTGGGACTGCTGCTCTACCCTCTCCTGGTGTGGCCATGACTGGACCTCTACTCTCTCCTGCTGTGTCTGTAACTGCACCTGTTGCTGCGGGCGGGAATCCTGCTCTACCCTCTCCTGGTGCGTTCGAAACTCCTCCTCTACCCTCTCTTGCTGCGGTTGTGACTCCTCCTCAACTCTCTCCTACTGCTGCTGCGGCTTCTGCTGCTGCTGCTGCTGCTGCTGGTGCTGCTGCTGCTGTGCCCTCTCAAACTGCTCACGCTCCTCCCTCTCCAACCCGAGGAGACGCTGCTCACGGGTCAGGAAACGTACAGTGCGCGGTGTAGGCGCCACAGTGCTAGTGCCTCCAGCTCCAGCACCCCCCAAACCAGCACCTCCACTACCGACACCCCCGGGGCCTCCAGTACCTCCCGCAGGAACACCCCCAGGCTCCGCAGTAACCGGCCGCAGAGAAGAACGAGGAGGAAACTTGGGGACGGATGGGAAGCCAGGGGGTGAGGCGGGGCGAGGCCGCCGAGTCGAGGCTGCCGTGTCCTCCACAGGAGTGACCTCCACGCTCACAACCCCTGCACCCCCAGAGCCGACACCACCAGCTCCTACAGCCCCAGTACCCTCACCCTCCGCAACTGCACCTCTCGCACCCCCAGACACGACAGGGATTGGACGCTGCGGGGGGGAAGACTGCGGAGTGACGTGCGACACACCTGACGGGGCAGGAGGCAAGAGGGGGGGGGGTGGCTACCGGGGCGACCGGTGGGGGCTCAAGGGTGAGGAACAGCGGGGGGGAAAATGCCTCAGTACCTCGGTTGGGGCGACTCCTGAAGTAACAGACAGACTCGTCGAACGTGACGTCCTGAGAAGCGAAGAACTGGTAGGTGACCGGGTCGTAGAACACCCAGCCGGAGGCGTCCAATGGGAAGCCAAGAAAGACGTAGGCACGAGTGTGCGGAGACAACTTGTTTGTGCCAGGGGCGCGAACGTGAGCCAGAGAACCCCAGACACGGAAGTTAGCTGCTACGCCCGGAGAACCTGTCCAAAGAGAGACCGGCGTCACCCGTGGCCGTGCGTCACTGGGCCACAGGTTCAGTTGGTGCATGGCGTAGCGGACTGCCTGAGGCCACAAGAACTGGGGGACACTGTCATGGCACATGGAGGTCCGGGCAACCCCCATGACCAGGCCGATGCGTCGCTCGGCTACCCCGTTCTGCTGCGATGAGGCTGGATGATTCTCTGACCATGACAGAACGTCTCCAGGCGTGTGGAAGAAAACTCACCACCACGGTCCGAGTGTAGACGAAGCCCACACAGGCCGTGGGTGCCACCCCACGCTAGTAGCCATGGCTCGAGGATGGTAGGCACGTTGGCCTTCCGTCGCAAGGGGAAAACCGTGGTGTAGCGGAAGTAGTCGTCCACCACAATCAGGAAGTAGCGCTCCTGACGTGGCCCAAGGACCAGGGAGGGGCCCCAGACGTCCAAGTGCAGGGTCTAGAAGGGAGCTATGGTGGGGGGGAACGAGGAGGAGTGAGGGGCAGCACGCTGCCGACCCTCGACGCAAGGAGTGCACAGCGGCGCAAGCGAGCGGGGAAGCGGTGCAAGCGACTCTAGGAGACCTGAGACCAGATGGTAACGTGCCATCCTACTGAGACGCGGAAACGACGGGTGACCTAGACGGTGGTGCCAGAGGACCGACGGGTGGGTGAGGGACCGACAGCCACATGACACAGCAGCTACCTGACCTGACCTGACCAAGTGTGGTGGGACCTAGTGTGTAGTGAGTACAGACCAGAGCCCGGTTCCCTGTGAAAAGTGGCCAGAGGGGCCCCAGTAGTACCGACTATGCGGGAGGCAACAGGCTTGTCGACTGGGAAAGTAGTGACTACACCTAAGTCGTGGAGGTGACTGACACCCACCAGGTTCCTGGAGAAAGAGGGGGTGTAGTAACCTGTGAGGAACACAGAGGGAGCCACCGGACACGGGAGAGTGGTGGTACTGTGGGCAACTACAGGTCCCACAGAGGGGTCAGCCAAGGCGACAGTGACTGGAGAGCGCAGTGGTGTGAGGTCAGTACAGTCGCGAAAGAAACAGCTGGACGCTCCAGAGTCTAGGGTGAAGGAAAGTTGTGCAGTCTGTGAGGTCGCACTCGAGCCAACTACAAAGGCTGGTAGACTAGTGGTAGCTATAGCTCCTACACAAAGACCCTCAGAGGCGCCTGGACTTGAAACAACGCACGCACCAAGACTGGAAACACATGTCTCTACTCGTGCAGCCGGGAACGGTCCTAGACCAGGTAGGTGAGACTCAACTTGTGCAGCAGTGCGCTGGCGAAGTCGCAAGGGCCAGTGCGGTGTAATAGCATGAGGACCAAAACGCTCACGGTGGAGGTCGTCGAGTCGACGGTAGCAGCTGGACACTGTTGTGCCAACACATTATAGTGGCACGGTCATCGCACTCCCATTCGGCATACAAGCCTGCTCAGCTTCTGGAATTTTGTGGGGAGGTTGTTCAACATGTGTTCTTCAAACCCTCAGAATTTCAGAGTTTTTGAAGCAGTTACCAAGGCATGACATCATTTTATGTTTCAAGACTTATGGCATCCCGGAAGTGTGTGTTACTCCTTTTTGGTAACACCCGAGTTCACCATTTCGGCTGCTGACTCGTCTACCGAGAATTGATTGGTCTGAAATTCGGTTTGGCAGTCTTTTGCCGCGCTGTGCAGGTGGTCACCAAGTTTCAGAACGATCCAACATCTGAGCATTGCGTGACAGCTGCCGAAATTCACTGTTCCGTGGTTATGGTGCACTGTTGGCAGCATTTCCTTTGCCACCCTTTCATTGTTGTCATGCCAATGGTGCAGGGACAGAGAATGAGACAAGAAGTACAGTTGGTCAAGTGGGACTCTACAACCCTCCTTTTGAGAAGTGTGGTCTTCCTGGAAGCAGATTGCAAGAGGGTGCAAGTGGGAAGACAAGCTGACTCATGTTGGCTTGACACACTATTGGTAGCCTTGAGTACAGCTCTGAACATCCAAGTGTGGTTGGCTTTGCTGACCTAGCTAGGAGGTTTCCCATTATTCTCTAGCCTTTCTCCCCTAGGACTCAACCTTCTCTGAGTTCCCAGGATGACCCAACTCCTTATGAGTCCCCTAGGCAATGTTGTACTCACCTCTTCCTTGCATCAATGAAACTACACGTTTTTCAGCCGAGCTTACGTTTTCGTTCACTGCGTAGTGCAAACACCTCTGATAATAGCAAATAATATACCGTTGGAAAGCAGACACCTAAGGCTAACCGCTGTCCAAGTTTCAGCCTCGTATGAGTTTGGAGCTGATCGTGACGGCGTTTTGAACAGAGGCGGTTTGAAGACGTCAGATTCTGCTTAGGGGGTTTCATGGGCATCCGCGACCTCTAAGTGGACTGCAGACCATAACAGACACAGAGTGGTCAGGACTCCAACAGGTGGTGCCAGCACCAGGGCCTGTCAGGGCCCGGTACCCGCAGGGGCTGACGTCTCGCCCACTGCTAGCTGAGCCACTGCTGGGGGCTCCACCCTTTGGACCCGCAGGTCCCCACTGCGGGAGTGCTGCGGCTGGCCCTGCTGCTGTAGAACTCTAGTACACGCCATGTGAGCCTATGCTGCTGCTGGTTCTGCTAGGGGCAACATAAGCTGCTACTGGTGTGCTGGGGGCAGCCTATGCTGCTGCTGGTTCTGCTGGGGGCAGCCTAAGCTGCTGCTGGTGCACTGGGGGCAGCCTAAGCTGCTGATGGTGCGCTGGCGGTAGCCTAAGCTGCTGCTCGAGCACTAGGGCAGCCTATGCTGCTTCTGATTTTGCTGGGGGCAGCCTAAACTGCCGCTACTGGTGCTGCTAGTGGTGGGTTTCAGCTCTTGAGGCAGAGGATTCAGGTCATGGGGGGCAGCTCTGACTGGTACAGGTGGGACAGCGGGTGCGGTTCGGTGCGGTTTTGTGCAATTCAGTGCGGTTCTGTGCGGTTCTGTGCGGTTATGCGGGGTGGAGAGTACCGGGTGGGGCGGGTGATTCCAGGTGAGGTGACTGGAACGGGTGGGGCAGCAGCTCTGGCTAGAACGGGTGGGGCAGCGGGTGCGGTTCTGTGCAGTTCTGTGCAGTTCAGTGCGGTTGTGCGCGGTTTTGTGTGGTTCTGTGCGGTTCTGCGTGGTGGAGAGTACCGGGTGGGGCGGCTGATTCTGGGTAAGGTGACTGGAACGGGTGGGGCAGCAGCTCTGGCTGGAACGAGTGGGGCAGCGGGTGTGGTTGTGTGCAGTTCTGTGCAGTTCACTGCGGTTCTGTACGGTTCTGCGCGGTTCTGTGTGGTTCTGTGCGGTTCTGCGGGGTGGAGAGTACCGGGTGGGGAGGCTGATTTCGGTTGAGGTGAATAGAACGGGTGGGGAAGCAGCTCTGGCTGGAACGGGTGGGGCAGCGGGTGCGTTTTTGTGCGGTTCTGTGCGGTTCTGTGCAGTTCAGTCCGATTTCTGGTGTGGCGGCGGATTTCTGCTCGTGGGGCGGCAGATCGCGGGTGAGGCGACGGCTAACAGACCGGGCGGCGGGTAAGGCAGCGGGTGGGGCCGCGTCTAACAGGTGGGGCGGCAGTTATGACGGTGGGAAACAGGTGAGGCAACGGGTCGCTCGTGCGCGCGGTTGCTGCTGTGCATGCGTGCGACTAAAGACGGGGCCGCGGGGCCCGCTAGCGAAGGAGCCTCGGGGCCCACGAACGCGGGGCCCGCTAACGAACAGCCGCGATGGGTGACGGGTGACGGGAAAAAAAAGGAAACGGCCGCGATCGACGGGGGGAAACGGGCGACGGGCGACTGGCGACAGGGGGGGGAGGGGGGGGGGGGGGGGGGGGGGGGGACTACAGGCGACGGGGCTAAGGTAAGCGCGCTACGGGCGGTCTAGGACGGGGCGCGACTAGGTGGGCCGATGATGGTCGAGTGATTTTTCCTAAGGGGAAAATCTCGCTAGGGTTAACCTAGCTCTATACCATGTCACAATGTAAAATTGACTAAAACAGAAAGTACAAACAAGATATATGCAAAACCTAGCCCTAGTGCCAGTAGAAAATAACACAAGGGAGAACACGTAGACTAGAACTACACAAACTATAGAATTATAGTTTGACATGGAGGGGGGATTTGAGTGACAACATGTAATCCTGGTGTCTCCAGCGGAGACAGTGCAGTGTCTCTGCTGCTGCTGCGGCTACTGCACGTGGCTCACCCACGCCACGTGGCCATGACTTGCAGGGATGTGAGAGCTCCTCACGACTAGTACGGGGTAATGTGCTCTTGATGTGGGAATATGACTATGGGAAGAGAGAGGATGGGGAAAGAAGGATCGGGTGTACAAGTGAGCAAGGAGGGGGAAGCAAGACTTTCGCTCTGCACTTAGAAAAGCAGAACTCATGGTTATGGTTTTGCACTCATGAGGGATATAACTGGAACCCAGATACAGTTGTCCAAACAAGCGCCAGAAGTACCAAGTGGGATCAAATGAGAGAATAATGGTTAGAAGCATCATACGAAAGAAAATAGATAGTGTGGGAAAGTGATTCAGATTCCCTAATCGGCTTCTCGCACCTCCAGGTTAACACGCCGCCCTGCCTGCCTCACGTCAGAGCCATGGGGCAGATCCGACGGAAACAGCTGGGGGACAGAGCCATGGGGCAGAGCCGGGGGAAACAGCTGGGGGACAGAGCCATGGGGCATACAGTGCACACATCACTCCCACCTGCTACCCATCGAACGTCCTCCCCCATGCCTGTTGGCATGCCTGCAGCACAGGCACTACGGGAGGGACGAAAGGCAGAGGGTGGGGGTTTTGAGACTGGTAAACAAGGGAGCAGCAAAATGTTCCTCCCGTTCCCTGCCCGGCTATCACCTCGTTACAACTTCCTGCTGCCAAACTACTCACCTGTGAAAATCATACAGAATGAAAATGACTAAGGGAAAGTTGGGTACAAGTACAAACCCTAGAAAACTGTACCCCATATGTGCTACCCCACTATAGCCTACAGCAGCTACGTCGTATAAATCTGACACACCCCCATAGGCAAAGTGGGGGAGAACAAGGGGTCACAAGACCAGTCAAGCAAAGCAAAGCAAGCTCAGGGTGGATCACAAAGTCACCACACATTCTGAGCACAAGTTCAAGGCCACAAGGCCAGTTCACATGCAGGATTACATATATATATCTATAAGGATAGACAAGCAAGAGCAGGTGTAAATATATAGAACTGTACAAACAAGGTCAAGGGGTGAGCAATTGAGGCAAGGCAGGCACAAGACCCAACTGAGTGAAGAAGCGCTGATGATCACAAGGCACAAGTGCCTTGGTGAAGATATCAGCAATGTTGGCCTCAGAGGCCACGTACGCAAGGCAGAGCTGACCACGCTGCTGTAGCTCACGAGCAAGGAAGTAGCGAAGAGCAATGTGCTTCGTTCTGTGCTCCAGTCTCTGCTCCCGACACAAGGCCAGCATGGCCTTGTTGTCTACGTACAGCACTGGAGGAGAACGAGGCGGCTCTCCGAGGTCAGTCAGCAGGTAGGTGAGCCAGCGAAGCTCCTGTGCAGCCATGGCTCCTGCGTAGATCTCAGCCTCACAACTGGAGCCAAGAACAGAAGACGAGCGGGTAGCTCGCCACGAAACAGAGCCGGAACCAAGGCTGAAGGTGTAACCCTGTGACGACCGCTGCGTAGCCTGGTCGTCAGCCCAAGAAGCGTTTGCGTGCCCAATGAGGACCACTGGACTATGCCCAAGAACCGTCTGCGTGCCCGACGTACTGCACAAGTAGCGCAACACCCTCTTCGCTGCAGCCATGTGCTCCAGTCTGTGTCTCCCAGGAGCAACATAGCGTGCGAGAATGCTAAGAGGGTGTGCAAGGTCAGGTTGTGTGCAGGTCATCAGGTACATGAGGCAGCCAACAAGCTCTGGATACGGGCCACTCGACTCTACGGACTCATCCGAAGGCAGAGCTGAGAGCGAGTGGCGAGTAGGCAGAGGAGTGGCCTGAGGCGAGGAGTACGTGAAGCCGAAGCGCTGAAGGACCTACTGCACCATGTGTGACTGAGTCAGGGTAATGGTGCGGCGTGCTCTGTCCCGGGTGATCTGCAAGCCAAGGTAACTGCGCAGTTCACCCAGGTCTGTGCACGTGTGTCTCTTCTGCAGCTCGGACTTCATGTGGGCTAGTCCAGCAGCGTCAGCTGTGGCAAAGACCAAGTCGTCGACGTACACGAGGATGTAGAACGGCGGCAAAGAAGTGTCGGCGCGCAGAAACAGCGACGGGTCGGCAGTAGAGGGAGCAAACCCAAGAGCCGCCAGTGTAGTCCTCAGTGTGTCGTGCCACTCACGCGGTGCCTGGCGGAGACAGTAGACTGGCCGCCGGAGGCTCCACTGGGTGCCAGGAGGAAAACACCCAGTGAAGCCAGGTGGGCGACGCAGCCAAATCTCTTCGTGCAGGCTGCCCTGCAAGAAAGCAGTGCTGAAGTCAAGAGAGTGCTGCTCGTAGTCACGGTGAGCAGCTATGTGCAGCACTACCCGAAGAGTGGTCATCTTCGGGGTGGGGGAGAAGGTCTGAAAGTAGTCAACTCCCTGCCACTGATTGAAGCCACGAGCCACGTAACGCGCCTTGAAGAAAGGCGGAGAACCCGGCGGCCGCTTCACCCTGAAAATCCACATGCCACTGACGATGTTCGCCCCAGGCGGGGGAACCTCGTCAACGTAGGTGCCTGTGGACTTCCAGGAAGCCATCTCTACGTCCATAGCTACCTGCCACTGAGAGGAGTAGGGACACTCTATCGCCTCCGAGTAAGAGCGCGGAGTCGGGATGTCAAGTGCATCCGGGTCTCCCTCAGGGTTAAGTATTACGGACACGAGATGAGGTGAAGCAGCAGCCAAACACTGGAACTCCTCCTGCCTGTCCTCAAGTCCGCGCCGAAACTCTCTCTGAGCTGGAGACGAGCTGCGCGGATCCAGTCGATCAACACCTCAGTAACATCACCCTTGCTGCGCAAGGGGAAGACTGTGGTGTAACGCGAGTAGTCGTCAACCACCAGCAGGAAGTAGCGCTCGTGACCCTGTCCAGGGACGCGGGCTGGGCCCCACACGTCCATGTGAAGCGTCTGCAGCGGGGCCTATGTCGGAGGAAACAGGGAGGAGTGAGGGGCAGCATGCTGCCGCCCTTCGACACAAGGGACGCAGGTAGGGGCAGGCCCCGGAGGAAGGGGAGGGAGGGACCGGGGAAGACCAGAGACAAGGACACGGGAGGCCATGCCTCGGAGATGAGGCAGGGAGGGGTGACCAAGGCGGTGGTGCCACAGGAGAGTCTCGTGAGACAGGAGGCGAAACGAGCAGGGGGCAGACTCTGGACCAGACCTGGACGTTGTAGCAAACACCTGACCCGATGCAACTACCTGACCAGACGGAGTGATGGAGGAGACTCAGTGGTCAGTGTGTACAGGCTCAACCCCGGCTGACGTGTAAACGTGGCCAAGTGCCGACCCGTCCGAGCGTCCGTGCAGTGGGTCACCCGCTGGCTCGCAGGAGTGAACTGGTGAACCCCCGCATCCTGTAGGTCAGCACCACTCACCAAGTTCGTAGAGAACGAGGGGAGGTAAAGACCAGACAGGGTGCCAGAGGGGGCCGCCGGACACGAGAGGATAGTGGAGAAGTGAGCAAGGACAGGACCCCTAGAGGGGTCTGCCAGAGAGACTGCAACTGGCCGACCAAACGGCGTGAGGGTGGTGCGGTCTCGAAAGAAGGAGCGAGAAGCCCCCGAGTCAAGGGTGAAGGTGTGGGAGGCCGAAGCCGACGCAATACCTGAGAGAGCAGACTCACCAGCACCTGAGGAAGCAGACGCACCAGCACCTAGAGCAGCAGTCTCGCTAGCACCTAGAGCAGCAGCCTCACCAGTACCTAGAGCAGCAGTCCCAATGCCCGGGTCGGGCGGAAAACACCGGTAACAGTCACCCTCATCACTAATAGTCACATCATACATGGCAGCAAGAATAGCATCAATGGCAAGGTCAAAGATAGCTACTCCCGCCCTAGCCAGCTCGCCCCAGCGAGGGATCTCAGTGGCCTCAGAGAACTGGTGACGCCAAGTGTCTGTCAGGCGGCCAAAACAGCGCTGGGTGGAGTGCGCACCCCCGCACTGCTCACCCGCGCGGTCGCCGGTGCGCAGGACGTAGGTGCACGGACCAGTACCCCCACCCCGCTGGCGTGCAGCGTACCACTCACGAAGCTGCTGAGGGGGGGGGATCTCACGAGTGCGCTGCTGCTGCTGCTGCTGGCGCTGACCACCACCAGAGCCGTCCCTCTGCGCAGCGCCACCCCGACCAGCTCCACCTCCTCCGCCGCCGCCTCCTCCACCGCTGCCACCTCCGCCACCTCCGCTCCCATCGCCACCGCCGCCGCCGCCTCCGCCTCCACTGCCGCCACCAACACCTCCACCCCCGCCACCAACCCCACCGCCACCCCCATCCCCTCCGCCGCCTCCACTACCGCCTCCACCGCCCCCGCTAGCTCCTCCAGGGCCCATGCCCCCCTTGCCCTTGCCAGGGCGGCGTCTCACGCTAGGGGTAGACGCCGCACCGACCGACTCAAGACCAACGAGGTCGGCCGCAGCAGCAGAGGCAACAGAGGGCAAGACAGGAGAGGGGGAGCACCCCTCAAAAACAGGGGCGCGAAGGTCATCACGAGAGGCTCCTACAACGACTATGGTCTTCTCTGCTGCAAAGAGGCGCTCCTCGAGGAGGTCAACGGTGAGGGTGGTGGGGCAAACAGAGAGAAAGTGGTCCTTGACTGGGCGAAGGGTGTCAGGGAGTCGGGTGACTATGTAGTAGAGGGTGATGTACGTAGGTGGGGGGTTCTTGGCGCAGAACTCAGCGGGAAGGGCAGTGCGGTAGCGAATGTCACTAGTGCGAAGGTGCGTAATGAGGTCAGCGACTGTGGGAAAAGCTGCGAGGTCAGGGAAGAGGTACGGCAGGATGAGGCAGCTAAGTGCAGCAGTGGCAGGGGAAGAGTAGCGTGCAGCTACAACGTCGTACAAGGTCTTAGCACTCTTGTACTGGCTAAAGTGCGCACGCTCAGAGGTAGGCAAGTGGCGACGCACAGCAAGACGTGCAGCAGTATCGCGTGTGGCCCACTGTGAGCGTACAGTGGCGTCAGCATCAGCAGCAGGGGCAGGAGAGGCACCAGAAGTGAGGTCAAAGAGGGAGAGACAGTCTGCCCTATCGCACTGTAGGAAAAGCTGCAGGTCATCTACCCAGACGTCAAAGTCAATGGCCCGACCCTCGGCGTCTAAAGCGAGGACACTGGGGGTAGCCATGACAGCAGTAGACTAAGAGCGCGAGCAGCAGGCTAAGGGGAGTGCAGTGGCAGAGGTGCTGCTCTTACCGGGCAGGCGAGAAGGACCGAGGCTCGCCAGCAAGAACGGGGCCGCGACCGCAGGGACAGGGTGTAGTGGAAAGGGCGGCTCGGCGGTACCAGCGACTCGGCAGCAACGGCGGCTCAGGCGGCTCGGTGGCAAGGGCGGCTCGGGTGGCTCGGCGGCAACGGCGGCTCGGGGGACTCGGCGGCAACGGCGGCTCGTTGGCTCGGGCGGCTCGGCGGCTCGGGCGGCTCGGCTGCTGCAGGGGCAGCGGCTGCTGCTGCAGGGGACGGCGGTGACCATTGCTGCAGGGACGGCGGCCGCCGCTCCTGCAGGGATGGCGTCGGCCGCTACTGCAGGGGCGGCGGGTGCTGCTGCAGGGGCGGCGGCTGCTGCTGCTACGGGGACGGCGGCCGCGGCCGCTGTAGCTACTGCGGCTGCTGCTGCTGCAGAGGCAGCGACGGCGGGCCGAGAGAGGCCGCGAAGGGCGGCACGAGGGGCTGCGGAGGGCGGCGACCGGCCTTGAAGAGGCCGCGAGGGGGGGTGGGGGGGGGGGGGGGGGGGGGGGGGGGGGCGCAAGGGCGGCACGAGGGGCCGCGGAGGTCAGCGACGGGCCGTAAGGGCGGTGCGAGGGGCCGCGAAGGGCGGAGACGGGCTGTGAAGGGTGGCGCGAGTGGTCGCAAAGGGCAGCGACGGGCCGTAGGGGGGCCGTAATTGCGGCGCGAGGGGCCGTAAGGGCGGCGCGAGGGGCCGTAAGGGCGGCGCGAGGGGCCGTAAGGGCGGCTGGAAGGGCCGTCAGAGGGGCCGCTAAGGGCGACGCGAAGGGGCCGTAAGGGGCCTAGAGACGGCACGATGGTAGGGAGGGCATGCAGGGTGCGACTCGGGCAGGAGCGAGGTGCGCTCCGGGCAGGAAAAAAAAATTCGATTGGGTGGGCCCTAGGAAGCGTTCCCACGAGGGAACCCGCTCTATACCATGTGAGAAATTTTCTTCATCCACGCTCCTTTCAGCTGTGGGAAAGCTTCCTAGGGTAGGAAGCGGGACCATCCGGGTGGGGAACCGGGTCGGGTACCGAGTCGGGAACCGGATCGACCGGACCATCCGACCGGGGAACCGGATCATCCGGGTCATCCAGGAAGGGAACCGGATCTATGTTAGGGAACCGGACCATCCGAGTGGGGAACCGGGTCCGGTACCGGGTCGGGAACCGGATCGACCCGGTCTAGGGTAGGAAGCCGGACCATCCGCGTGGGGAACCGGGTCGGGTACCGGACCGACCGGGTCTAGGGTAGGAAGCCGGACCATCCGGGTGGGGAACCGGGTCGGGTACCGGATCGACCGGATCTAGGGTAGGAACCCGGACCGTGTGGGGAACCGGGTCGGGTACCGGATCGACCGGATCTAGGGTAGGAACCCGGACCATCCGGGTGGGGAACCGGGTCCGGTACCGGGTCGGGTACCGGATCGACCGGGTCTAGGGTAGGAAGCCGGACCATCCGGGTGGGGAACCGGGTCGGGTACCGGACCGACCGGATCTAGGGTAGGAAGCCGGACCAGCCGGGTGGGGAACCGGGCCGGGTACCGGGCCGGGTACCGGATCGACCGGATCTATGGTAGGAAGCCGGACCATCCGGGTGGGGAACCGGGTCGGGTACCGGATCGACCGGATCTAGGGTAGGAACCCGGACCATCCGGGAGGGGAACCGGGTCGGGTACCGGATCGACCAGATCTAGGGTAGGAAGCTGGACCATCCGGGTGGGGAACCGGGTCGGGTACCGGATCGACCGGATCTAGGGTAGGAACCCGGACCATCCGGGTGGGGAACCGGGTCCGGTACCGGGTCGGGTACCGGATCGACCGGGTCTAGGGTAGGAAGCCGGACCATCCGGGTGGGGAACCGGGTCGGGTACCGGACCGACCGGATCTAGGGTAGGAAGCCGGACCAGCCGGGTGGGGAACCGGGTCGGGTACCGGATCGACCGGATCTATGGTAGGAAGCCGGACCATCCGGGTGGGGAACCGGGTCGGGTACCGGATCGACCAGATCTAGGGTAGGAAGCCGGACCATCCGGGTGGGGAGCCGGGTCGAGTACCGGATCGACCGGATCTAGGGTAGGAAGCCGGACCATCCGGGTGGGGAACCGGGCCGGGTACCGGATCGACCGGGTCCGGTACCGGGTCGGGTACCGGATCGACCGGGTCTAGGGTAGGAAGCCGGACCATCCGGGTTGGGAACCGGGTCGGGTACCGGACCGACCGGATCTGGGGTAGGAAGCCGGACCATCCGGGTGGGGAACCGGGTCGGGTACCGGGTCGGGTACCGGATCGACCGGATCTAGGGTAGGAAGCCGGACCATCCGGGTGGGGAACCGGGGTGGGTACCGGGTTGGGTAACGGATAGACCGGATCTAGGGTAGGAAACCCGGACCATTCGGGTGGGGAACCGGGTCCGGTACCGGGTCGGGTACCGGATCGACTGGGTCTAGGGTAGGAAGCCGGACCATCCGGGTGGGGAACCGGGTCGGGTACCGGACCGACCGGATCTAGGGTAGGAAGCCGGACCATCCGAGTGGGGAACCGGGTCGGGTACCGGGTCGGGTACCGGATCGACCGGATCTATGGTAGGAAGCTGGACCATCCGGGTGGGGAACCGGGTCGGGTACCGGATCGACCGGATTTAGGGTAGGAACCCGGACCATCCGGGTGGGGAACCGGGTCCGGTACCGGGTCGGGTACCGGATCGACCGGGTCTAGGGTAGGAAGCCGGACCATCCGGGTGGGGAACCGGGTCGGGTACCGGGTCGGGAACCGGATCGACCGGATCTAGGGTAGGAAGCCGAACCATCCGGGTGGGGAGCCGGGTCGGGTACCGGGTCTGGAACCGGATGGACCGGGTATAGGGTAGGAAGCGGGACCATCCGGGTGGGGAACCGGGTCGGGTACCGGGCCGGGTACCGGATCGACCGGATCTATGGTAGGAAGCCGGACCATCCGGGTGGGGAACCGGGTCGAGTACCGGATCGACCGGATCTAGGGTAGGAAGCCGGACCATCCGGGTGGGGAACCGGGTCGGGAACCGGATCGACCGGGTCTAGGGTAGGAAGCGGGACCATCCGGGTGGGGAACGGGGTCGGGTACCGGCGGATCGACCGGACCATCCGGATGGGGAACCGGGGTGCCGAACCGGCCGTGTGGGGAGTCGGACCAACCGGGCCATCCGGCCGGGGAACCGGATCATCCGGGTCATCCGGGAAGGGATCCGGACCGGCCGGATCTAGGGTAGGAAGCCGGACCATACGGGTGGGGAACCGGGTCGGGTGCCGGGTCGGGAACCGGATCGACCGAGTCCAGGGTAGGAAGCCGGAACATCCGGGTGGGGAACCGGGTCGGGTGAGGGACCGGTTCGACCCGGCAGGGAGCCGGATCAACCGGGTCGGAACCGGGTAGGGAACCGGATGGGGAACCGGATCTACCGGACCGGTCGGTTCGACCGGGTGGGGATCCGGGTCAACCGGACTTGGAACCGGTTGGACCGGACCGGACGGGGAACCGGATCTACCGGACTGGCCGGATCGACCGGGTGGGGAACCGGGTCAACCGGACGTGGAACCGGATGGACCGGACCGGCCGGATCATCCGGGTTGGAACCGGGCGGGGAACCGGATCGACCGGGTCGATGGATCCGGATCCCACCACCCTAGGCGTGATGGATCCGGGTCACACCACCCCGGTTGGGATGGATCCGGATCACCCCACTCGGGATGGGCTGGATCCGGATCACCCCACCTGGGATGGGATGGATCCGGATCTCACCACCCTGGACTGGATGGATCCAAATAACCCCACCCGGGTTTGGATGGATCCCGATCACACCACCCTAGATGGGATGGATCCGGACCGCACCTCCCGTGTGGGGATTGGTCCGGTTCGAAACACCGCGGGTGGGATGGGTCCGGTCCGAACCGCCCTGGATGGGATGAGAGGGGTCCGGCTCATTGTGGGCTCTACGGTGGGTGTGGTTCATTGGACGGGCTGGAATGAGGCAAACGCTCCAATGGACCGGCCAAGGTTGAATTCCACCCTTGCACGGGCTCGGATGGGCTCCGGGACCTCCTTTTCCCGGTGCCAAGGCCCGGATGACCGGGGGGGAGTGTAAACCAGGGTGGGAGCTTCCTTTCCACGGGTTCATATTCTTCCCAAGGGTCCTTTTGACCGGCTGGAACGAGACGAACGCTCCAATGGACCGGCCAAGGTTGAATTCCACCCTTGCACGGGCTCGGGTGGGCTCCGGGACCTCTTTTTCCCGGTGCAAAGGCCCGGATGATCTGGGGCAAGTGTAAACCAGGATGGGAGCTTCCTTTCTACGGGTTCATATCCATCCCAAGGGTCTTCTTGACCGGCTGGAATGAAACAATTGCTCCAATGGGCTGACCAAGGTTGAAATCCACCCTTGCACGGGCTCGGATGGGCTCCGGGACCTCTTTTTCCCGGTGCAAAGACCTGGGTGACCGGGGGGAAGTGTAAACCAGGGCGGGAGCTTCCTCTCTACGGGCTCATATCCATCCCAAGGGTCCTTTTGACCGGCTGGAATGAGGCAAACGATCCAAAGGACCGGCCAAGGTTGAATTCCACCCTTGCACGGGCTCGGATGGGCTCCGGGGCCTCCTCTTCCCGGTGAAAAGCCCCGGATGACCGGGGGGAAGTGTAAAACAGGGCGGGAGCTACCTTTCCACGGGTTCATATCTGTCCCAAGGGTCCATTTGACCGGATGGAATGAGACAAACGATCCAAAGGACCGGCCAAGGTTGAATTCCACCCTTGCACGGGCTCGGACGGGCTCCGGGACCTCCTTTTCCCGGTGCAAAGGCCTGGATGACCGAGGGGGAGTGTAAAACAGGGTGGGAGCTACCTTCCTACGGGTTCATATCCATCCCAAGGGTCCTTTTGACCGGCTGGAATGAGACAAACGCTCCATTGTACCGGGGGATTTAGGGGCCAAGGCTCAAAACCACCCTTGCACGGGCTCATATCCATCCCAAGATGGCCCCAAATGATGGTAACCCAACGTGATCCGAGTGATTGGCCCTGGAATAGGGTAGGGAACCGGGTATGTTGCCCCTCCCCAGTGCCATGGTGGTGGATTTCGGTTTGCCCCAAATGATGGTAACCCAACGTTATCCATGTGATTGGCCCTGGAATAGGGTAGGGAGTTGTTATCTTCTCCCCCTTGGGCCCTGGTGGGGCATTTTCAAACGCCCCAAGAGATGGTAACCCAACGTTATCCGAGTGATTGGCCCTGGAATAGGGTAGGGAGTTGTTATCTTCTCTCCCTTGGGCCCTGGTGGGGCATTTTTCCCAACGCCCCAAATGATGGTAACCCAACGTTATCCAAGTGATTGGCCCTGGAATAGGGTGGGGAGTTGTTATCTTCTCTCCCTTGGGCCCTGGTGGGGCATTTTCAAACGCCCCAAATGATGGTAACCCAACGTTATCCAAGTGATTGGCCCTGGAATAGGGTGGGGAGTTGTTATCTTCTCTCCCTTGGGCCCTGGTGGGGCATTTTCGAACGCCCCAAGTGATGGTAACCCAACGTTATCCGAGTGATTGGCCCTGGAATAAGGTAGGGAGTTGTTATCTTCTCTCCCTTGGGCCCTGGTGGGGCATTTCCCAACGCCCCAAATGATGGTAACCCAACGTTATCCGAGTGATTGGCCCTGGAATAGGGTGGGGAGTTGTTATCTTCTCTCCCTTGGGCCCTGGTGGGGCATTTTTGAACGCCCCAAATGATGGTAACCCAACGTTATCCAAGTGATTGGCCCTGGAATAGGGTAGGGAGTTGTTATCTTCTCTCCCTTGGGCCCTGGCGGGGCATTTTCGAACGCCCCAAATGATGGTAACCCAACGTTATCCAAGTGGTTGGCCCTGGAATAAGGTAGGGAGTTGTTATCTTCTCTCCCTTGGGCCCTGGTGGGGCATTTTCAAACGCCCCAAATGATGGTAACCCAACGTTATCCAAGTGATTGGCCCTGGAACAGGGTGGGGAGTTGTTATCTTCTCACCCTTGGGCCCTGGTGGGGCATTTTCAAACGCCCCAAATGATGGTAACCCAACGTTATCCGAGTGATTGGCCCTGGAATAGGTTAGGGAGTTGTTATCTTCTCTCCCTTGGGCCCTGGTGGGGCATTTTCGAACGCCCCAAATGATGGTAACCCAACGTTATCCGAGTGATTGGCCCTGGAATGAGGAAGGGGTACCTTGTCCCTCCCTAGGATCCGGGCTCTGGTGGGTCCATCCGGTCCGCAACTGGGATGGTCCAGACCCCCACCCGGCCTGGGTGGATCTGGCTCCCACTCAGGATGGTCCGGACCCCCGCCCGGCCTGGGTGGATCCGGTTCCCACCCTGGATGGTCCGGACCCCAACCCGGTCCGGGTGGATCCAGTTCCCACCCGGGATGGTCCGGACCCCCACCTGGCCTGGGTGGATCCGGTTCCCACCCGGGTTTAGGGTCCGGACCCCCATCCGGATCCCACCCGGGATGGTCCGGACCCCCACCCGGCCTGGGTGGATTCCCCTCGGTGGGGAATTCCCAAATGCCTAGAATGATGGTAACCCAACGTGATCCGAGTGATTGGCCTAGGAATAAAGTAGTGTCAGCTCTTCTTTGTCCCTCTCTAGGACTTAGGCTCTGGTGGGTTCGGTTCCCACGCCGGTGCCGTAACCGGTCAAAGAGAACATCCGCTGCGTATGACCCTTGAGCGGATTCGGCTGCATACGCCTTGTAGCTTGGACCTGCACGGCGTATCTGCTTCCGTGTACCTTAAGACCGAGCACGTGTTGGAGCCTCACGTCAGACCGTTCGAGCCGCTCCTTCTCCAGTATTTCTCTTGCATCTAGAGGCAGGGCCGTCTCGCACTCCAAGAGCCACGTGTGTAAGGGCGTGTCGGTGACCCGCGGCAGTAGCATGTGATTCTGCGCTAGTGCCAGGGCGTTCCATGGATCTAGCGTGAGGGAGGAGAGAAGCAGCGCCGCCTGCGTGAAACTTGCCGAAAAACCGTATATCCCCTCTGCCAGGGGGTCAGTGATGCCTATGCCTCCCAGTGATGGCGGCAGCGACGCTTGCTCCCAGACTCGCGTTTGCTTGGTCCTACACGTGGGGACGCGTATGTCGCATGATGTGAGCAGGGCGGAGAGGAGGTCCCTTCCCCACTGGCTCCATTTTTCGCGGGGTAGAAAATGTAGGGGCGTCGTCCTAGTGAGGTAAGCTACCCGACGAGAGATACATCGCGTGATGAGCAGTGACGCTACTTGGGGGTCTGTTTGTTCGAGAAGGGGTAACGGCTTCGCCATCTCGTCGAGTTGATCCGCTAGATATTTAGCCGCTCCACTATCCGGCCCCAGGAAACTACCCAAGAGCCTCACGCCGTCCTTTGAAAGCGGCACTCCATGCGGGAGTTGAGCGTGCTCGACTGCACTCGATCGCCAGGCTGCGCACTTCTGTGGGTTGTGCGTAAGGCCCAGCTGTGCCAGCTTGTTAGTGAAATTGTTGAAGGCCGCTACAATGTGCGCTGTGTCCCCCAGAAAGGTGACGTCGTTCGCATACGCCAAACAAAGCACGTCGGGGTGTGTCTCTGCAACTTCGCGGAGGGTGGTGTGTATCCCTGCTGCAAACAGAAGTGGGCCCAGGGGGTCGCCCTGGCGAACGCCTCGTTCACTTGTAAGTGGTTCGGAGTTGAAGTTGGCGTCCAGGAGCAGTTGCGACGGGTTACCGTACGTGAATTTCACTAGCGGCAGCAATGGCGAGAGGGCAGGCTCCTGTAACGCGGTGGCGATGGCTTCGCGCGAGATGCAGTTGAACGCATTCGAAATATCCGCCTGCAGGATCAGGCTATCCGGGCGTGCATCCAAGTATGCCCTGGCTGCGTGGATTACGGCCTCTGCACCACCTGGCACTGCCACCCCGAACTGTAGAGGTAGAAAAAATTCACGGGCCGCCTCTCCCACGGCTTGTAGGGCAGCCTTGGCTGCCAGCCTCGTCAGGCATTTTTCAATCGCGATTGGCCTTGCTCCTCCCCCCGGCTTGGCGAGGGCTATAAGTCGTGACGCAGTCTGTAGGTTCGCGACCGAGCCTGGTAATTCTCCACCCAGCATGGTGTTAACCAAGGCGTGCAGATGGGTGCTGACCATTGCATTGGTAATTGCCGCGTCGCGTATGTGCTCAAATGTCATGCCTGACGGTCCAGCTCCCACCCCATTTTCGCATCTGCCCAGAATTTTGGCGAAGTCGGGATAGGGGATTGACAGCTTTGACCCCTGCGGCTCGGGCCACGTCAGCGCCTCGTGTTCAGCACGAGGGTGCTTCTGTCGCAGCTCCTCCAAAATTTCCGGGCTGGGAGTGCAAACTGGCGTTGACTCCAGGGCCAGCATGGCCCGACGCAGACTGCCACATTGTTTCACCCTTGTTGGCCATACAGCCCGGTGCTTCTCTCTCTTTCCCCCTTGTTTCACCCCATTAACTGCTGCTCTCCATCACTTTCCCCCTTCATTCACCCCCAATTCCCCGCTTCTCTCTCTCTCTCTCCCTCTCTCTCTCTCTCTAATGGTCCGTATATTGATATGGCAGGTAGGTATACACATACAGGTGCAGAATCATGCAACTTCATCCTATTCCCTCTACAGTTCCACAAGAGGCTCCAAAACAGCAAAGCAATCCCCTAGGTGTAGCTCATGACCAATACCCCCTACCGGGGGGTTCTCAGCTGCTGCCGCCTCACCCAATTTCATAAGCAGGCCCACTGACTGCGCTCTCTGAAGGGCAACCGACCACCGCTGCCTGAACTGATGCAGAAACTTGGCGGCATGATAGGAGTTAGAGTCGGCGTTGAAGTGGCGCCGAGCCGCAGTGTCTGCCAGCAGTTTAAGGAAGACGGGGACCTCTGCACATGGGCAGCCGTAGGTCTCCACTGCCAGTGGAAAGAAGCCGACTGTCTCTGGCCTGTTCGCATAGTGCTGAATTTTCTTATCTGCCTGTTCCCTAGCCGCCCATCCCCTGCCTTTCTGTGCCTGTGGGTCCCGAACACTGATGGGGTCTGTCACGGTCACGTCGCACACCCAGACCGCCCCACTGCTCCTATCGGACATGGTGAAGTCGGCTGTCTATTCCTCGACAGGGCAGTGGGCAGCCGACTCACTGTGGACGATAAAACCCGCGTCCTGTGCCATACTAATGCAGGCATCACGGAGCTCGTTATGGGTGTTGATGCGATGCCTGCCAGTGCCGCAGCGTAGGAGGTGATTTGGGAGGCGGGGGTCCAGGATTTCGGTGTTATCCGAGCAGTCACAGTTTTTGGGGGTGGAGAAGGGCAACCCGAGCCTGAACCTGACGGCATTGGCGAAGTGTACCGGGCCTAAGCGCCTGGTTGCTTCTATAGGGATAGCTGTCAGCCAGTCCCCTGTGCCGTAGCCTGTTAGAGAGAACATCCGCTGCGTATGGCCTGCCAGCAGATTCAACTCCATGTCTCTTGTTGCCTGTACTTGCACGGCGTAGCGGCTACCGTGGACCTGTAGGGCAAGGGCGTGCTGCAGTTTGACATCCGTCCGCTTAAGTCGTTCCCGTTCTAGCAGCTCTCGTGCATCGGAAGGCAGGGCGGATTCGCACTCTGTGAGCCAGGAGCGAAGCGGTGTGCTCTCATCCACAGGCCGTAGCATATGGCTGCGCGCGTGAAAGAGTGCGGTTTCCGTGTCCAGCGCGAGCGTAGAGAAGAGCAGAGCCGCCTGTGTGAAACTCGCGACGAAACCGTAAACTCCCTCAACGAGGGGGTCAGTAACACCTATTCCCCCAAGAGAGGGGGGCAAGGAGGCCTGCGCCCAGACGCGTGCCTGTTCCTCTCTGCCCGCCGGAGCGCGAATGCTGCACGAGGTAAGGAGTGCTAAGAGGAGGTCACGGCCCCACTCCGTCCAGGTGTCCCGTGAAACAAGGTTGAGGGGAGTTGTTCGGGTGAGATACGCCACGCGCCGAGAGATGCAGCGCGTGATCAGCAGCGAGGCCACCAGAGGATCAGCCCGCTCGATGAGATGTAGCGGTTTCGCCAGGTCCCTCAGCTGCCTTGCCAAGAAAGTAGCTACGCCGTTGGCCGCCCCCAGAAAACTCCCAAGCAAGCGGATGCCGTCCGTGCAGAACGGCACCCCTGGAGGCAACCCAGCAGAGTCGCACGCAGTAGCGCTCCATGCCGTGCACTTCTGCGGGTTGTGCTTCAGGCCTAGTGATTCCAACTTCGAGGTGAAGTGGTTGAACGCGGCTACAGTGGCACTGTGTGCACCCACGAATGTCACGTCGTCTGCATAGGCCAAGCAAAGCACCCCAGGGTATGCTGCCGTAGTGTCACGAAGTGTAGGGTGTATTCCCGCCGCAAACAGTAGCGGGCCTAGTGGATCGCCCTGGCGAACGCTCCGTTCGCTGCGTAGGGGATCGCTCGCAAAGGTCGAGTCCAAGTAGAGTCGCGACGGGTTACCGTAGGTCAGGCGAACCAGTGGGAGTAGTGGCGACAGCGTTGGCTCTTGTAATGCCGCTGCGATGGATTGTCGCGAAATGCTGTTGAAAGCATTCGCGATGTCGGTCTGTAGTACCAGACTGTTTGGGTGGCGGTCCACATACCTTCGGGCGGCATGAATTATCGCTTCCACCCCTCCAGGCACCGCCACTCCGTACTGTAGGGGTAGGAAGAAGTCACGTGCAGCCTCCCCCATGACCAAGAGCGCAGCTTTGGCAGCCAGCCGCGTCAGGCATTCTCCTATTGCGATTGGACGGGCCCCGCCCCCAGGTTTGGCCAGGGCTATGAGTCGAGACGCTGTGAGCAGGTCCGCCACCGAAGCTGGGAGATTTCCCCCCAGAATTGTATTCAACAGGGCGTGCAGATGGGTGCTGCCAGATGCATTGGTTATTGCAACATCGCGCATGTGCTCAAATGTTGTACCCGAAGGTCCGGCACCGACACCGTTCTCGCATCTCCCGAGGAGCTTCGCAAATTCTGCGTGAGAAATGCCCAGGGGCTTAGCGTCGGCTGTTTGCCAGGTCAGCTGTTCGTCTCCCGCTGGTGGATGCTTTTGTCGGAGTTCGTCTAGAATTTCTGGACTCGGTGTACAGACGGGTGTTGACTCGACCGCCAGCACGGCTCGGCGCAGACTGCCACGTTTCGCCAACCCCTCGGCTCTGCTCAGTACACCTGTCACATCGGGTTGGTGACGTGGGGGCGGGGGGGCGTTGACCGCGTTTATCGCCTCCTGGTAGAGCTGTGACCACTCGCCACGCTGGAATGCCCAAAGACGGGCCTTGATTTGTGGCCAATTTGGGTGCTTTGGCGAAGCCTGGCGAAGGGTCAGACGCGGGAGGAAAAGAAGCAGTTTCCAACCCGCTTCGGAGTCAGGGTTTTGCGAGAGGTGGAGTAGCGGGGTCAGGAGTGGCAGCGAGAATAACTGGCACAGGTTAGGCGGTAATCGTCTTGACAGCGGCGGTTGGCGACTGTCGCAGAGGGCGGAAATGTCCCAATTCGCCATGTCGGCGAATTTGTCCCCCATCTCCGCTAGCTCCACCGGCGAAAAATAGCGGGGGCGCTGCGGGGCCGATCCGAGAGAAATCGCCTGGGAGCGCTGTAGCATGACTAACCAGCGCTGACGGTAGTGTGCGTTGAGGCGGGAGGCAGTAGTAGTGAGCGGCCCCTGCCTGAATTTCTTCCTCGCTGTGGCAACAGCTAGCAGCCTAAGGAACTGCACTGTATCGGCCGCCAACGCCCCGTAGGTTTCAGCTGCAAGGCCAAAACACCCCACGTATTCAGGCCGGCCTTCATACAGGCGAGGTTTCTTCTCGGAAGCTTCCCTGGCAGCCCACCCAGGTGGCTTCCGCACCCTAGGGTCCCGCTTCTGCAGCACCGGGTCTATCACTGTTACATCCGTGACCCAAGTCTCTGCCGATTCCCTGTCATGGAATGCAAGGTCCGCCCTCTTGTGGTGGACGGGGGGGGGGGGAAACACCGACGTCTCATGGAAAGTGTTGAAGCCTGCCTATCTTGCCAATCTCAATGCCGTGTAGACCAGGGCATTGTGCGTCCTCACCACATCACCCCCCTCCCCGCACCGGAGGAGGTGGTTTGCCAGGCTAGTATCCTTGATCTCTGAGTTGTCGCACTTACAAGGATACTTGACCGTGACTGGTACGACCATCCCGAGGTGGAACCCGAGTGCTAACGAGAACTGACCAGGGGCAAGTGTAAGGTCAGATCTCGTCGGCACTGCGTGTAGCCAATCCCCAGCTCCCACTCCCCTCAAGCTGACCAGCCGGACCCCATGCCCCTGGTCTTCCCCCGGTTTATCAACCAAAGTGTCAGCCAGCAGCTCCCTGGCCCGAATCACGTTGATGTGCTTGGACACGAGAAGTTGTAGGTTACCCTGCCCCTGAGGGCCCTTCCTGTAGGACTGCAATGCCAACCGTGCCTCCGCTGGCAGCCTCTCCTCCAGAGCAACCAGCACATTTGACGCTGGGGGCGGAGGGATCCAATCTCTGGACAGCAGTGTCTCCACCCGCGCTAACAGCTCCTGCTCCCTCAAGTTCATCTGCTGAAGTAGGTGATGCGCTGCTGTCAGGGACGCAATATATGCCGCTGGTGCCTCAGAGACAGGATCAATGATGCTCAGCCCCCCAAGGCGCACGGGCAGAGTCGCTTGTCGCCACAGGAGGCTTTGTTCCAGCTCACTGGTCGGGACCCGTAACTTAGCTGCAGTAAGCGCCACCCCCACCAGTGACTCACTCCAGGCCCGCCACTCCTCTCGTTCGAGTGTGCTGCTCGGTGTAGTGCGGAGCAGGTTTGAGATCCTACGTGAGATGCTGCGCGTGAGAAGTAGTAGGGCGTGCTGTGGGTGCAGCTGCGCGATAAGAGGGACGAGTGCCGTTGCTGTGGCGAGCGCTTGTCGGACCTCTGAGGTGCAGTACTCCGGCGTGCCGATGGGACTGCCAAGCACCTTGATCCCCTCCGTGCTCATTCGCAAACTGTGAGGCGGCCCCATCTGCCCTGCATCCCCCTCCCGCGGTCCCCATGCCGATGACTTGGCCACATTGCACCGCAGCCCTCGCTTTGCCAGCTCTGTGACGATAGTGTCGAAGGCGTTGAACACGTCTTCCCGTGGTCCCACCACTGTGATATCGTCGGCGTACGCTATGACAGCTGCCCCTGGGTGCGAAGTTGCCGCGCACATCAGGGTCGGCTGAATCACCGCTGCAAACAGGAGTGGACTGAGGGGATCGCCTTGTCGCACCCCGCGGGAGCTCATGATATGCTCGACTCCCAGGGCCGGGTCGACTAGGAGACGGGAGGGCGAGTCGTATAGCGTTCCGACAAACGGCAGCAGTTGGTGCAGGTCCGAGATTTCTAACGTCGAGAAAAAAGCATCCCGCTCGACCGAATTAAACGCATTTTCTACATCTAGCTGAAGCGCGACGTAGTGATCATATTCTCGGAGCAAGGCCCGTATGGTGTGAATGACGCATTCGCCTCCACCAGGTACAGACACGCCGTATTGGACGGGGAGGAAGAATTCGCGAATCGCAGGTGCTAACTCGCGTAATGCTGCCTTCGCTGCCACCCTAAGCAGGGCCTCTCCTATAGCGATAGGTCGTACGCCCCCCCCTGGCTTCTCGAGTGCTATAAGCCGAGACAGAAGGAGGATGTCCCGTATCTCTCTCGTCTGTGCGCTGTTGAGCAACTGGCCGATGACCTTGGTGAGGAGTAGGAGGATTTGCTCGCTGCAGTGGGCCGGGTCCTTCAAGTGCTCGAAACAGGTGCCCGAGGGTCCGGCTCCAACTCCATTCGGGCACTTCGCGAGTAGTTCGCGGACGTCGCTTGTTCGGTTGGTAACCCAGCTCGGAATTGGTAATTCCCTGACAGGGTGTTTCGCCTGTAAGGCAGCGAGTGTAGCAGGTGTTAGTTCTGCCAGCGGGGTCACTTGTAATGCAGACACTGCCTTAGAAATGTTGGCCTTCCTTATCAACCCTTCCGCTCGTGCACACAGGCCTGCCTCGTCCGGCTGATGACGTGTCGGGGCTCCAGTTTCAAGGATCACGCATGCCTCATTGTAGAGATCGGCCAGAGCCCCGAGCCTGAAGTGGTGCAGCCGAGTCTCAATCTGTATCTAGCGGTTCCCTTCTACCGGCTCTGGGAGAGGTCGAAGGGTCAAGCGGGGCAAGAACTGCAGCACAGTCCACATTCCCACTCAGTCTGGATGTGTAGCCAATCGCAGCAGTGGTGCCAGAAGGCACAAGGTGTAGCTCTCCAGAATCTTTGGGGGCAACCGCCTCACCAGAAACGGTTGGTCTGCTTGCTGGAGTGGCGCAATGTCCCAAGTGCTAGCCAGAAGCCAGATTGAGTCATCCTTTGCCAGGTCAGCGGGTGATTTCTCGGATGGCTGCGGTGGTACATCTGCGGCCTGTCCCGCTGGCAGGTTGGAAGGATGTGGCATACCACCTTGCTCCCTTCTCTGCACTCGCCTCTGCGCTAACGCATCCTGGTTCTGATCATCGCCCAGGGAGACCTCCTCCGATGCCTCAGAGTGCGTCGGGATAAAGTCGCTCCCATTCTGGGAGTTATCAGAACCCTCCTCGCCCTCATTCGCAGGCGTAGCCACACGCTCTGGACGGTCGTGACGGTCACGCCACGTGCCTGATCTCGCGATCGCAGCCTCTCCTCCCAGAAGAGCAACTCCCCCTCCCCTTCCCCCTCTCCCTTCTCCTGCTCGGGGAACCGCGGGGGGTATGCCCGCGCTGCCGCCGCCCCTCGCGCTATCCTGTGCAGTCCTTAAACCCCTACCAGCCGGGACCCAAGGGGTCGCCATAGTAGCTCTCCCCGCCCCTGACGGCCTGCCCCACACTATTCCCTGGCCCCTCGTCGAGCTCCGCATTTCTCGGTGAGTTGCTTGCTGGGTCGCGGGCGTGAGAATTGGTTGCTGCATCGGAACTGACTGCTGGACCCCCTGTTGTGCTTGACCAGCCTCCCCTGTGTTGCTCCTTGCACAGGGCCCCGCTGCAGGCTGTGGCGCCAATGGTGACGAACGCGCTTGCCCTGGTGGCGACCCCAGGTCCCAGCCCTGCTCCGGGCCGCCTCGGCGCTGGCTAGGCGTACAACTTCGTCTTCCTCCTCGCCGGGGCGGCGCCGGAAGTGACGGCGGTCGCGGGACCCTCAATTCCACCCACCGCCTGGACGTGCTCCTGTCTGCTTGCGGCCGCGGCAGCAGCAAACGTTCCGGCGGACCCAGCGGCTGTCGGCACAGACACTTCGCTCGGGGGTTGTCCTTGTCGCCTCGCTGCCTCAGCTACGACCGCAGCAATCATAGACTCCTCGAGAGCTGGAGGGGATTCTGCCACTACTGGCGCTGGTGAATCGGCCGGCCCCTGCTCCGCCTGTGCCTCATCCGCTCCGAGATCTTCATCCGCCAGTGGTGGCGTCGCCGCCGGCCACGTCACAGCGGGCGGGATTAAGTTGTTGTCAGAGGCGGCAAATGTCCCGGCAGCCGACCAGTGCGTCACCCGCACTGCCTCCGTCGAATCAGCCCCCGCATTCACGACGGCCTCCATCCGCAGCGTCAGACCTAGCTCCTCCGCAGAAGCATCCTCCCGTGAACCAGTTTCCCCTACCCCAGCCACAGCTGCACCATCCACCGGCTCCCCCAGTGCCGCCACTCCTCCCTGTCCCGCCAGCTCCTCTCGCTGCTGCTCCTGCTGCCGCGACGCCTTCCCTCGTTGAGCAGCGCGTTGTGCACGTGGGGACGTGCTTGACGTTGCTCTCGTACGTACTGGACCAGCTCCACCTTTGTCTGGTGCGGCAGGGCTTGGAGGTTGGGGGGATGTTGCCAGCGGAACAGTCCGCGGCCGTGGCAACGGCAACGGGGATGCTGCACTATCTTCCCCTGATCGGCCTTGTGCCGGGCGCTCCTGGTGCCGCGCTCGGGCCCGGCCCCCGCGCAATGGTGAGGCTTGCTGAGTCTGCCCGGGGGAGTCCCCTTGGTCTCGTGTCAGCAGTCGCATCCGTCCTGCACTGGATGGACGGGAGGCTTTGCTGGATACTCGCCGAGTACCGGGTGTTTTCCCCTTGGAGGCCCCTGTAGCACTGGGCCTAGCTTTGGGCTTCACCATGGCGGAATGTCCTTCGCCTTGGGGTGTTGTGGTTGCCTGGCTTGCTAGAGGCCCTTGTTGTACCGCATGCCGTTATGTATCTTGTCTTGCTTCTCCCCTTGCCACCCCTCAAGCGCGGCCGTAGGCCGCGCCGGTGAGCATCGGCCGCCGAAGGCGGCCGGCGCGAGCTGCCGGATATGGAGAGTGAACCTAACTCACCAGTGAATATTGTGCTATCCGCCTTCTAATATCCCCCTGCCCACTCTAGTTCTGCCTTCAACCATCCCAACCCCCCTGCTCACTCTATTTCCACCCTTCCAAAGTCCCATTCCCCCCTTGCACACTCTCAATCGCCCTTCGATCATCCCTATTCCCCCTGCTCACTCTCTTTCCCCCTTCCAAAATCCCATTTCCCCCCTGCACACTCTCAATCCCCCTTCGATCATCCCAATTCCCCCTGCTCACTCTCTTTCCTGCTTCCATAGTCCCTTCCCCCCCTCCACACTCTCTTTCCGCCCTCAATAATCTCGATTCCCCTGTGCTATCGTGCTATCCGCCTTCCAAAGTCCTGTTCCCCCCCTGCCCACTCTAGTTCCGCCTTCAACCATCCCAACCCCCCCGGTCACACTCTTATAACCCTTCCAAAGTCCCGTTACCCCCCTGCACACTCTCAATCCCCCTCGATAATCCCTATTCCCCCTTGCTCACTCTCTTTCCCCCTTCCCAAATCCCATTTCCCCCCTGCACACTTTCAATTCTCCTTCGATCATCCCAATTCCCTCTGCTCACTCTCATTTCCCCCCCTTCCAAAGTCCCATTCCCCCCCCGCACACTCTCAATCCCCCTTTGATCATCCCAATTCCCCCCGCTCACACTCTAGCCCCCTTCCATAGTCCCGTTCCCCCCCTCCACACTCTTCCGCCTTCAATAATCCCAATTCCCCCATGCTATCGAGCTATCCGCCTTCCGAAGTCCCATTCCCCCCCTGCACACTCTCTTTCCGCCTTCAACCTGCCAACGGGAGTTGTTTCTTGGCCCCGTCCTCGCTTGGGCGGAGCCGACTCCGTGGTCGGGTGTGCGGGAGGTGTAGCCGACCTGCAGCAGTGGGCGCCAACTTGGGAGGGCACCGACTTCAGGAGGTTGACTTGGGAGGTCGACCTGTATAGGACGTCGACTTGGTGATGCCGACCTGAAGAAGCCGGCTTGGGTGGTCGGCTGACAGCAGGGTTGGTCGACATGGAATTGGTCGACCAGCTGTGTGGTCGACCTGGTCTGGTCGACCAAGTGGTGGTCGTCGACCTGGGCGGTTGACGGGCACGAAGATGAGAGGCGCCGACTTGGGGGGCGCCGACCTGGGGAGTAGCCGACTTTATGAAGTCGGCTGGTGGTCGTCGACTTGGACAGTCGACAAGCACATACAACTTCTGGTTGAATTTCCCCGAAGAAGTCGACGCCGACCTGGTGGTTTCCAGGTCGACCAAGTTACCCAGGTGACGAAGTTCTGCGGAGGCACGCGACAGTCGCCTTGGTGGTAGTGGCAAGGCCGACCTCGGTGTGGTATCCCGAGGTTGACGTGGCTGATCAGATGCAGTCGTCAGCGCCAGGTTGATTTGGTGTGTGCGCTGTGCAGGTGACATGGCACGGCGCGCCAATCATCTGCGAGCATCTTCGAAGCAGGTGCGTTGCTGTTCTGCGTATGCAACGTCGGCACGCCGTCGACCTGCGGCGTTGGCACGCCGTCGACTTGCACTATTGGCAAGCCGCGACTTTGTACTGCTGGAGCGCGGTCGACCAAGCCGTGCTGGAACGTGGTCGACCATGCTGCGCTGGCAGTTGACCTGCTTGCATGCTAGCTCTGATGTAGTCTTGTCTTGCCAACTTGATTGTACCATTGTTCTCAGCATTTGCTAGTCAAACTCTTGCGGTTTTACCCAGTGAATGCACAAGTGCTAGAGAACAACTAAGGGAACGAACACAGTGATCCCTCCTACCCCATGCCTAGCCCGTAGTCTAGCTCACATTGCTAGAGTTATCTCCGCATGGTGCGGTGAGCATGGACGGCACACGGCTTTAGTCAGATCGACGTATTGGTCACTTACCTATTCCGTGTTTTAGGCCGGCAGCTGTGCGGTTGTCACCATGGTAGGCACCGTAGGTGACGCAGGTGTGGTGGACACCCTAGAGGCACGGCTGGAGAACGCAAGGAGACGCCATGAGGCAAAGGAGTACGGCGACCTCCACTGGGCAGTCGTCGAGGTTGGCATCCGCACTGTGTGGGCGACGGGGCACCCTCCTTCTCGGCTTGCATCTCCTCGCCGGTGAACACTGAGGGCGGCGTCGACGTGGGCGTCAACGCCGGTTGTGGCCAAGTCTGCAGCAGTGCGGAAGGCACGTCGAGGCATGGAGGTGTGATTCACGCCGATGAAGTCGGCGGCGTTCAGGCGCGAGAGATGCATTCGTCGGCGACTGCTGACTCCTCTCGAGGCAACCTCGGTGGTCGATGAAGCGGATTGTCGCCGATGTCGGCGACCCACACGACGGCAGGCGGGATTGCACCGAGCTACGGGTACTTCAAGTTTACGTCGGATAGGATCTTCTGTTCTCCTTTACTTCAAGTGCTCCTGGTCACTCCCCTGCTAGTCAATCGATCCGACATTCTCACCTAGAAGGAAGCCATCGAGCCCCAGCTGGAGATGGCCGGGCTGATTGGCTTTGCTCGCGGCACCGTGGCGACACCGGAGCACCCCGACTTGCGTGCGGAGTTTTGCACTGTGCAGCTGCCGACCTTCGCGGTCATCTCGCGGTGCTGCTTGCCGGGCATGCAGATCGCCTTGAAGTCGTGTAGGGAGTACCTCGACGCCGGCCACCGGGCGTGGCAATTCATCGAGTCGACGTTCCAGGTCACCGCGACTTGTTCATCGCCCAACTTGAGGGGCAGATGACACACCTGCGTATGGGCGACTAGAAGACTGCTACCAACTACTGCAACCGAGCCCGGCGAATTCTCGCCACCATAAGGATGGCCGGCGCACAGTACTAGGCGGCATCGTACGTCACATACGTTATGCAGGGACTCCCGAGCAGCTACAACCTGCTGAAGCGGCTGTCGATGGCGCCGAGCACGCGGGCGACGCTCAACGAGGACACATTGACCTCGTGCATCCTGCAGGATGTGAGGCGATGTAGGAGGCTGAGCGGTCCCAGGAGCTCCTGGCGTAGATGAACTATGTCGCCCCGGCGAAGCAGGGTGGTCGATCGCAGCAGTGTGGGCAATCTTGCGGCGGTGGCAGTAGTGGCTGGAAGCTGACAAGGACGCCGACAAGACGAAATCAGCCAATGATAGTGGTCGTGGAGGAGGAAGTCGACGTCGGGAGTGCTGGATGTGCGACGACCCTGACCACCTCTCCTTCAAGTGCCCTGACCACAGTGACTCCGGTGACGACGTCGCCAAGGGAGGCCGCGGGAGGTCTGGCAGTCGTCGTCCTCGTCGAGGAGGAAACGTGCCGCGTAAGGAGAAGCAGTCGACGAAGTCGACCTCGGCGAAAGGATGCCATCTCCTCTACTGGCGGCAAGGAATAAGACGACAAGGAGGCGTCGTGCTCGCTAGTCGGCGTCGTGGAGCCGACTGCCTCGTTGGCACCAGAGGCTGGCGAGGACTTCCAGGCCGTGGCAGCAGCTATGCAGGCAAACGTGGTGGTGGTCCTGCTTGACAGCGGCTGCTCCCACCACCTGATGGGGACGAAGTAGGTCTTCGTCAACCTGAAGCCGAGCGGCGACGTCAAGCACGTGCGCGGCTTCAATGAGGTGCTGCAGGACGTCCAGGGCCGCGGCACTGTCGCTCTGCAAGGGGAGGCCGGGAAGCAGGTGCTCATCCTCAACGTGCTCTACGTCTCGGGCGTACGAGCAAACCTGCTTTCGGCCAACCAGCTGAAGGAGAAGGGTGTGCAGCTGCAGGAGGACGGCTATGGTATGTTGCTCGTCTTAGCAGCGGGAGACGTCCTCGGTCGGGCGTCCTATACCGGGTGGGTCCTCTGCACCGACCTTCCCTGCTCGACGAAGTCGACAACACCCACGACGGAGGTCGACGCCAAAGTGGTTGCATGCGAGGCTTGCACACGTCGGCATGGACACCATCCAGAGCTCGGCGAAGCACGAGGTCGCCACTGGGCTGGACCTCAAGTCAGCGTCCGGCGCCGACTCATCATGTGTCTCGTGCGTCGACGGGAAGTTGGCGCGGCACACCTTCCCCGACCAGGGCTCCGACGCCGACGATGTGCTAGCCGTCGTGCAAATGGACCTGTGCGGGCCATTCCGAGTGGCTGCCAAGGATGGCAGCCTATACTTCTTGCTACTGAAGGACCGCAAGACAGGCTACGTGTGGGTGAGGCCGGTCGCCAAGAAGTCGGATGCACTGCTGGAGTTTATGCAGTGGCAGGCGGTGGCTGAGCGACAGACGAAGAAATCGGTGTTGATGCTGCGCTCTGACCCGGGAGGGGACTTCCTCGGGAAGCAGTTCACCGACTTCTTGAACGGCAAGGGGATCGTCCACGACCTGACCTGCCCCTACACCCCGCAGCAGAACGGCATGGCGGAGCGAGAGATGAGGACGGTGGTGGAGTCGGTGCGGACGATGCTGCTGCACATGGGCGTGCAGCACCACTGGTGGCATCTCGCTCTGCAACAGGCCGTCTGGGTTTGCAATTGCCTGGAGAGGTTGACGCTGCCGCCGGGGACGACACCATACATGCTGCTGATCGAGAAGAAGCCCGACTTGTCGCTGACACAAGTGTGGGGCCGCATGGTGCAGTTCCTCGTCCCCGAGCAGCAACGAGGCGGGAACTTGAAGCCGAAGGCAAGGTGGGGCCTTCACCTCGGTGTGTCGGAGGAGAGAAAGGGCTGGGAGCTCCTCGACATCGCCGACAACCGGGTGGTCACCACGTCGGACATGGTGTTCTACGAGAACTTGTCGCTGGAGGTGTGGAAGTCGGAGCAGGGGCTGGCATCGGGACAAAGGCCGACCACCCCGCCGACAGACACCTCGACGGCGACACTCCCTTTTCTCGCTAGGGTCGGTGAGCCTGCTGTAGAGGACGTCGAGGACCCCCCACCTCCCTGTCAAGCAATACTTGTTATAGCTTCCATTGTTAGTCTAGGTGTACTTTCTATATGTTGAGGTTAGGGTTAGGTTTCCTATATACTTGTTGTACTTTCCACTTCTAGTCATTCTTATTTCTCAACATGGTATAGAGCTTGGTTTACCCTAGCGTTTTTTTTCAGTCTCAATAGTTGGGGCCCACCTGAATCGCTACTAGAGCGCGACCCGTCCTAACGCGCGCCCTTTAGCACGTCGCCCGTCGCCCGTAGCGTGCCTGTCGTCAGCAGCTCTCCCGTCGCCCATCGCTTTTCCGTCGCTCGTGGTCTATTCCCCTCCCGTCGCCCATTGCTTTTTTTTTTTCTCGCCCTTCGCTCGTCAGTTTTCTTCCTCGACCGTCGCCCGTCCGTTTCCCACACGTGCCCCACCCGTCGCCCGTCGAACGATCGTAGGACGCGGGCCCCACGGCCCCACCCTTTCTCGTTAGCCGGCCCCGCGGCCTGACGTTAGCGAGCCACGCGGCCACGCAGCCCCTCCATTCCCTTTTCGTTAGATGGCCCCGTGGCCCGCGCTAGCTGGCCCCGTGGCCCCCACGCGTTATTTCCGCCCGTTCATATTCTGTCGCGGCTCCCTACCGCCTCTCTCTAACAGCACACCCTAACAGCCGCCACACCCCCTCTCCACCCCTTTCAACCTCACTCAACCGCTCCAAAACCGCTTGAACCTCCTTCAACAGCACCAGAGATGCCCCTTCACCGCACTAGACCACTCTCAACCTGTCCCACCCGCCCTTCACCACACTCAACCGCACCAGGCTGCTCTTAGCCGCCCTCGTCCATCCCTAGCCTCACCCAACCGCATAGTGGGCCTCTCTCTTGCCCTAGGCGCCTCCAACTGCTATGGCAACTGTCAACGAGAGCGTTGTAAGGCCCCGTCCTTGCTTGGGTGGAGCCAACCTTGTGGTCGGATGTGCGGGGGTTGCAGCCGACCTGCACCAGTGGGCACAAGGGCCACTGCAAGGGCGCCAAGCTGGAGGGCGCCTGGCTGGAGGGCGCCGAGCAGGAGGACGCCGCCCTACGCATGGACGGCGTCCTAGGAAGCTGGACGCCGAGTTGGGCTTCGCCACGACTACCCGGGCGCCTGGTCGACGTCGTGGGCGCCTGCACGGCGTCCTGGGGGTCCAGACACCGACCTGGGCGTCTGATCGGCGTCCTGGGCGCCTGGACGCCGGACTGAGGACGCCGGGCATCCGTGGCCGACTACGGACTGCGCTGGTCGGCCAGGCGTGGTTACCCGGTTGACCGGAATACCCGGGCGACGTGCGCGAGTGTCGCCAAGGTGGAGTCTGCGAGGCCGACCTCGGGGGTGGTATCCCGAGGTCGACGTGGCTGGTGGGCACAGTCGCTGGCGTGGAGTCTGCAAGGCGTCTGCGCTGTGCACGTGACAGGGAAGTGCGCACCAACCAGCTGCGCGCACCTGCGAAGCAGGTGCACCGTTGTCCTGCGGGTGCAACGCTGTGCAGCCGACTTGCTGCAGCACTAGCACACCGTGGACTTGCAACGTTGGCGAACCGCTACTCTGCAATGCTGGAGTGGTGCGAGCGCAGCTGCGCTGGAGCGCGGTCGACCGTGCTGCGCTGGAGGTCGACCAGCAGCCTAGCTAGCACTGATGTATTCTGTGATGCCAATGTTGTTGCTATCATTGTTGTTATGTTTTCCTAGTGAAACTCTTGCCAATTCTCCCCGTGAACTAGCAAGTAGTGTGCGCACAAGGAAAACGACTAAGGAACAGAGAACGCAGAGATCACACGAGCACACGTGCCTAGCCCGCAGCCTAGCTCCCGTTGCTGCAGTTATCTCCGCATGGTGCGGTGAGCGTGGAATACACCGCGACGTAGTTCAGTCTAGCCGACTTAGCACTTACCGATCGTCTTCGTAGACCGACAGCCGTGCAGTCACTAGCGTGCGCGTAGGCGACGCCGAGGTGATGGACACCCTGGAGGGACGGCTGGAGGATGAGAGGAGACGCCATGAGGCACAGGAGTACGGGGCGATACCCTGGGCAGTCGTCGAGGCAAGACTCCGCTCCATGTGGGCGACGGAACATCCCTCTTCACGACCAGCTTCTCCTCGACCGGTGACCAACAAAGGCAGCGTCGACGTGGGCGTCAACGCTGGAGGTGGCCAAGTCGGCAGCAGTGCGGGAGTCACGCCGAGGCAGCGTGGTGTGATTCACGCCAATGAAGTCGGCGGCATTCAGGCGCGAGGGATGCAGTCGTCGGTGGCAGCAGGCTCCTCGCAGGGCGACGCCGGTGGGCGTCGAAGTGGATTGTCACCGATGTCGGCGACCCAGGTGACGGCGGGCGGGATTGCACCGAGCTACGGCTACTTCAAGTTTACGCCGGACAGGATCTCGGTCACCCCTCCGCTCGTTGGTCGACAAGACATCCTCACCTGGAAGGAAGCCATCGAGCCCCAGCTGGAGATGGCCGGGCTGATCGGGTTCGCCCGAGGGACCGTGGCGACGCCGGGGGAGCACCACCCCGACCTGCGTGTAGAGTTTCGCGCCGTGCAGTTATTGACCTTCACGGTAATCTCGGGGTGCTGCTCGCCGGGCGTGCAGATTGCCTTGAAGTGGTGCCGAGAGTACCTCGACGCCGGCCACCGGGCGTGGAACTTCATCGAGTCGACCTATCAAGTCACCGACGACTTGTTCATCGCTCAGCTAGAGGGACAGCTGACGGACCTGCGTATGGGCGACGAGGAGACGGCGACTGACTACTGCAACCGGGCGCGGCGAATACTCGCCACCATCAAAATGGCCGGCGCGCAGTACTCGACGGCGTCGTACGTCACCCACGTCATGCAGGGACTCTCGAGCAGCTACAACCTGCTGAAGCGGCTGTCCATGGTGCCGAGCACGAGGGCGACTCTCAACGAGGACAACTTGACCTCGTATATCCTGCAGGACGAGGCGATGCAGGAGGCCGAGCGATCCCAGGAGCTCTTGGCGCAGGCCAAATTTGTCGCCCCAACAAAGCAAGGACGCCGACAAGAAGAAGTCGGCCAAAGACAGCGGTCGAGGAGGAGGAGATCGACGATAGGAGTGCTGGCTGTGCGGCGACCCCGACCACCTCTCCTACGAGTGCCCCGACTGCAGTGACTCCGACGACGACGACGCCAGGGGAGGCCGCGGGAGGTCTGGCAGTCGTCGCCCTCGTCGAGGAGAAAACAAGCCGCGCAAGGAGAAGCAGTCGACGACGTCGACCTCGGCGAAGGACGCCACCTCCTCTATAGGTGGCAAGGGGCGGGACGACAAGACGGCGTCGTGGAGCCGACCGTCTCGCTGGCGCCAGAGGCCGGGGAGGACTTCCAGGCGGTAGCGGCAGCTGTGCAGGTGAACCCAGCGGTGGTACTGCTCGACAGAGGTTGCTCCCACCACTTGATGGGGACGAAGGAAGTCTTTGTCGACCTGCAGCCAAGCAGCTCCATCAAGCACGTGCGCGGCTTCAATGGGGCACTGCAGGATGTCAAGGGCTGCGGCACCGTCGCTCTTCAAGGGGAGGCCGGGAAGCAGGTGCTCATCCCCGACGTGCAGTACGTCCCGGGTGTGCGGGCAAACCTGCTTTCAGCCGGCCAGCTGAAGGAGCACGGCGTGAAGCTGCAAGAGGACGGCGACGGGATGCTGCTCGTCTCGGCAGCAGGGGAGGTACTCGGTCGGGCGACGTACACCGGGCGTGTCCTCTGCACCGACCTGCGCCCCTGCTCGGCCACGCCGACAACGCCTACCACGGAGGTAGTGGCCCTGCGCGCGATCGTCTCGGCGACGAAGGCATCGCCGCACAGGATGCACGCAAGGCTTGCGCACGTCGGCATGGGCTCCATCAGGAACTCGGCGAAGAACGAGGTCGCCATTGGGCTGGACCTCAAGTCGGCAATAGGCGCCGACTCACCGTGTGGCTCGTGCGTCGGCGGGAAGCTGGCGCGGCACACCTTCCCCGACCGAGGCCCCAACGCCGACGACGTGCTGGCCGTCGTGCACATCGACCTGTGCGGGCCGTTCCGCGAGGCTGCCAAGGATGGCAGCCTGTACTTCTTGTTGCTGAAGGACCGCAAGACCCGCTACGTGTGGGTGAAGACGGTCGCCAAGAACTCAGATGCATTGCCGGTGTTCGTGCAGTGGCTGGCGGTGACTGAGCGGAAGACGAAGAAGTCGGTGTTGATGCTGCGCTCTGACCGCGGAGGGGAGTTCCTCGGGAAGCAGTTCACCGACTTCGTGAACGGCAAGGGGATCGTCCACGACCTGACCTGCCCATACACCCCGCAGCAGAACGGCATGGCGGAGCGGGAGATGAGGACGGTGGTGAAGTCGGTGCGGACAATGCTGCTGCACATGGGCGTGCAGCACCACTGGTGGCACCTCGCTCTCCGGCAGGCCGTCTGGGTTCGCAACTACCTTGAGAGGTCGGCGCTGCCGCCAGGGACGACGCCGTACCAGCTGCTGACCGGGAAGAAGCCCGACTTGTCGCTGGCGCAGGTGTGGGGCTGCATGGCGCAGTTCCTAGTCCCCGAGCATCAGCGTGGTGGGATGCTGCAGCCGAAGGCACAGTGGGGCCTTCACCTTGGCGTGTCGGGGGAAAGCAAGGGCTGGGAGCTCCTCGACATCTCCGACAACCGGGTTGTCACCACATCGGACGTGGTGTTCTACGAGAGCATGTCGCTGGAGGTGTGGAAGTCAGCACACGGGCCGGCGTCAGGGCGGATGCCGGTTACCCCGCCAACGGACACCTTGACGGCGACGAAGCCTCTACTTGCCAAGGTCGGTGAGGTTGCTGGTGAGGACGCTGAGGACATCCCCACTCCTTGCACTCCACCTGCCCCTTCCCTTGTTGCCGACTTGCATGGGCTGACCTTGATGTCGGCCTCCGATGATGAGGGGAGACGTGGTGCGTCACCTGTGGCGCCGGTCCCAAGCATCGCCGGTGGCCGACGTGCTGCGGTGCAAGGTGGCATGGGAGCGAAGCTGACGCCGACCAGGAGGCAGCAGGTGGTACAGCCAACTTCGCTGAAGCCTGTGAAGGAGGCGTCTGCAGAATAGCAGCTGACAGGGGAGCAGGCCGCAGCGACGCCGACCAAGGAGCAGTTGGCGACTGGGCAGTCGCCAGGGGAGGCGACCACAGGGGAGCAATCCGCTCGGACGCCGGCTGAGGAACAGCAAGACGCCGAGGGCAGCGACGACAATGACGATGGAGGGGACGCCGAGGAGGTCCAACCGGGACCACGGCGTTCAGGCCGACTCCGGAGGCCGCCTGACTTCTTCGTCCCCGCTGCCTTCACCACGGTTTACGACGTGGACGATGATGACGACGACCTGCTGTACGATGACGCCGAGGAGGATGAGGAGTTTTGAGAGATCGACCCAGACATGCTAGCCGACCCCGAGCATCGTTGGGACATCTCGACGATGACGGTGAAGGAGGCGTTGGCGAGCTGGAAGGGCCAGGCAGTAAAGGCTGCCATGAAGGAGGGGATTCGCAGCCTCCTCAACATGGGAACGTGGGAGCTGGTCGAACGACCGCCGGGAGTGAACATCATGAAGAACCGGTGGGTGTTGACGACGAAGTACCACATCGACGACACCGTCGAACGAGAGAAGGCGAGGCTGGTCGTGAAGGGCTTCACGCAGGTGTACGGCGCCGACTACGATGAGACGTTTGCGCCGGTGGGCAGCTACGTCACGCTGAGGATCTTCCTTAGCATCGTCGCCGTCCTCAACCTCAACCTGATGCAGCTCGATATGAAGAACGCCTTCCTGCAGAGCAAGCTCGACCGGGTGCTGTACATGCACCAGCCGGACTACTTCAATGACGGATCCGGCCGGGTGTGCAGGCTGCTGAAGAGACTCTATGGGCTGAAGCAGTCTCCGCTGCTGTGGTACTTGGCGCTCAACGATGTGTTGGTCGGCGCCGGGTGGAAGAAGAGCCAGGTCGACGAGGCTCTTTACTCCAAGGTTGGCGAGGGTGGAGTAGTCTGCTGGGTGCTGGTCTACGTTGACGACCTGCTTGCCGCCAGCAGCAGCGCCGCGATGCTGAAGGAGCTGAAGGAGCTGCTGGAAGCCGCCTTCGAGCTGCGCGAGATCTCGCCGGTGCAGAAGTACCTCGGGCTGGAGATTGTGCGCGACAGGTCGGCGGGGAAACTGTGGCTGCACCAGCAAGGCTACGCCGACAAGCTACGTAGGCGCTTCATCGACGAGGAGCAGACCGAGCGCACCCCGAAGACGCGGGTCTCGGTCGATGCCTACACCGAGCTCACCTTTGACGAGGAGGAGGCGCAGGAACGCCAGGAGGAGGAGTACCGGCAGAAGGTCGGCTCGTTGCAATTCGCGGCAACGTCGACGAGGCCGGACATCGCCTTTGCCTGCAGCAAGCTGGGGAGCGGCTTCACGGTGAGGAGCAACCAGCACTGGCGCGAGGTCGACCGTTGCCTTGCCTACCTCGCCAACACACGTGACACCGCCCCGGAGTTCGGCGGTGGACCTGAGTCGATCGAGCTGGTCGGCTACGTGGATGCCGACGACGCCGGTGACAAGTAGAACAGGACGAGCACGGGTGGCTACGTGTTCGTCTACGTTGGGGCTGAAGTCTCCTGGTCGAGCCAGCGCATCAAGTGCGCGACGCTGTCGTCGACCGAGTCGGAGTACGTGGCGGCCACTGAAGCTGGCAAGGAGGGACGCCGCCTTCAGTTCCTCCTTGCCGAGTTCTGGCAGCTGAACCCCGGGAAGCCGGCTGTCCTGCGCGTGGACAACAAGTCGGCCATCACGGTTGCCGAGGGCATGGGGTTGACAAGCAACCTCAAGCACATGGAGCGGCGATAGGCCTGGATGCAGCACATGGTGAAGCGTGGGAAGTTCTCGCTGCAGTACATCTCGACCGCGGAGCATCCAGCCGACTTCCTAACGAAGGCGCTGCACTATCCGGACTTCAACCGGTGCTCCGTCGCAATCAGCCAGGTGCGCTTGGCCGACGTGGGCGACGGCGACAACGACGTGCAGCAGTAGGTGCCATGCCCTCTTGCATGGCTGGTGCGGTGACCGGCGTGCTGTGTGTTGGGTGCACGCCGACGGGCTATTCTTGGAGCTGTACTTCCGTGTGGGCTAGGGGCCCAAGCGTGAATGCGGCAGGGGAGTGTGAACGGGAGCGTTGTAAGGCCCCGTCCTTGCTTGGGCGGAGCCAACCTTGTGGTCGGATGTGCGGGGGTTGCAGCCGACCTGCAGCAGTGGGCACGGGGGCCACTGCAAGGGCGCCAAGCTGGAGGGCGCCTGGCTGGAGGGCGCCGAGCAAGAGGACGCCGCCCTGGACGCCTGGTTGGCGTCCCGGACGCCTGGACGGCGTCTTGGGAAGCTGGACGCCGAGCTGGGCGTCGCCACGTCTACTCGGGCGCTTGGTCGACGTCGTGGGCGCCTGCACGGCGTCCTGGGGGTCCAGACACCGACCTGGGCGTCTGATCGGCGTCCTGGGCGCCTGGACGCCGGACTAGGGACGCCGGGCATCCGTGGCCGACTACGGACTGCGCTGGTCGGCCAGGCGTGGTTGCTTGGTCGACCGGAATACCCGGGCGACGTGCGCGAGTGTCGCCAGGGTGGAGTCTGTGAGGCCGACCTCGGGGGTGGTATCCCGAGGTCGACGTGGCTGGTGGGCACAGTCGCTGGCGTAGAGTCTGCTAGGCGTCTGCGCTGTGCACGTGACAGGGAAGCGCGCACCAACCAGCTACACGCACTTGTGAAGCTGGTGCACCGTTGTCCTGCGGGTGCAACGCTGTGCAGCCGACTTGCTGCAGCACTAGCACACCGTGGACTTGCAACGTCGGCGAACCGCTACTCTGCAACGCTGGAGCGGTGCGAGCGCTGCTGCGCTGGAGCGCGATCGACCGTGCTGCGCTGGAGGTCGACCAGCAGCCTAGCTAGCACTGATGTAGTCTGTGATGCCAATGTTGTTGCTATCATTGTTGTTATGTTTTCCTAGTGAAACTCTTGCCAATTCTCCCCATGAACTAGCAAGAAGCGTGAACACAAGGAAACGACTAAGGGAACGAACGCAGAGATCACACGAGCACACGTGCCTAGCCCGTAGTCTACCTCCCGTTGCAGCAGTTATCTCCGCAGCGACTGTTCTGGAGTTCGACCCTGAGGGGCGCCCTGTCGGTTTCCCGGCATGGCTGCGCAAGCTCAAGCTCTGCCTCGGCAGCCGTCTCGAGAATGACGTCCCTCTTCTCGAGCATGCCGCTGGTGAGCTGAAAGCCCCTCCCATTCTAGCTCCGCTTGGTGACGATGCGTCAGCGGATAACCAGGCTGCCTATGCCGAGTGTCGCACTAAGTTTAGGCGTTGGGCTGCGCGTGACAATGCAACCATACTTGCTATCACTGCCCTGCTGCCGCTGACCGAGCAGGAACACTTTGCACAGGAGGAGACAGCCCACGCACTGATGAAAGCTGTGATCACTCGCTATTCCACCCTGGTCACTATGACCCTAGGACGCCACATCCTACCCTTTCTCTTTCTTGATCCCCCGTCGTTCGCTAGGGTGGCTGACCTGATCCTGCACTTGTGTTCACTTGATGCTCAGTTCCGTGCTGCGTTTACCGACCCTGCCTTGCTTGCCGAGAACACCCCCCCCCATGTACATGACCCTGTACCTGCTAGCCTCCCGTCTCCCTGACTGATTCAAAACCGTCCGTGATCACTTTCTCACCGTTGATCCACCGACCCTCACCATTGAGCTCTTTGAGGAGAAGCTCCTTGCACTAGAGGGTCCCGCTCGGTCTCTTGCTGCCACTACTGGTGCTGTCCTCCCCCCTATCTTTGAGGGGTGTGCCCCGTCCTTCCTTACCTCGTCTGTGGCCTCAGCCTCTGTTGCTACTGCAACAAAGGTGTCAGCTGTTGCCTCTGGCAACAAGGGGGGCAAGAAGAGTGGCAAGAAAGGAGGAGGCGGTGGTGGCGGTGGCACTGGCGGTGGGGGTGGTGGTGGAGGAGGTGGAGGGAGTGGAGGAGGTGGCGGTTCCGGTGGTAATGGAGGAGGGGGTCCTGGCTCGGGGAGTGTGGAGCCCTAGCAGCAGTAGCAGCCACAGCAGCAGCCTCAGCAGCAGCATCAGCAGCCACAGCAACAGCAGCAGCCACGGCAGCGGCTGCTCCAGGGGCAGCAACAGCAGGTCCAGCACTGGCCCCTGCAGCAGCAGTGGAGGTCGGCCGGACCAGGGAGCACTGCCCGTAGCAGTGGCCAGACTAGCTGGTCGTCGCGTGGTCCGGCCTTGACTCCCTGCCAGTACTGGGTTCAGACTAGGTCACGTCGAGACGGCCCCTGTGGCCGCCTCCACCCTCCGGGCCAGTGCTTTGCACAGCTTACAGACCGCTACCGCGCGCACTTCGGTCTTGGTCGCACTCCCCCTGACTGGCGCTCGCTGGCTCGCACCGTTGGTCCGCAGTTGTTTGACATGTCTGCAGTAGACTTAGACAATGCTTTGTGATCTACCTCTTTGATGTATGCTAATGACTCTAGTGTTGAGTATTCTGGTTATTACTCTTGTTTGTCTAGCTTAGGTGCTGTAGAGGTTGCTAGTGCTTTCCCTGCTAGCGTAGCTTGCACAGGTTCGACCACTGGGGCTGCGTCTCTGTCGTTCACGCTCGACTCTTGGGCGTCCAGCTGTTTCTTCCGCGACTGCACCGACCTCACACCACTACGCACTCCTGTCTCTGTCACCCTAGCTGACTCCACAGCAGGACCAGTGGTTGCTCACAGCACCACCACCCTTCCGTGTCCGGCGGCTCCTTCTGGGTTCCTCGCGGGTTACTACACTTTCTCGTTCTCCAGGAACTTGGTGGGTGTCTGTCACCTGCACGACCTCGGAGTAGTCACCACTTTCCCTTTGGTCGAGCCTGTTGCCTCCTACACAGTCGGTGTTACCGGTGCGCTTCTGGCCACTTTCCACAGGGAGCCAGGCTCCGGCCTGTACTCACTATACACGGGGTCTCACCGCTCAGGTTAGGTCATATCAGGTCAAATAGCTGCTGTGTCGTGTGACTGGTGGTCACTCACCCACCCGTCGGTCCTCAGGCACCACCGCCTAGGCCACCCGTCCTTCCCACGTCTCAGTAGGATGGTACGTCACCGTCTGGTCTCAGGTCTCCCAGAGTCGCTCGCCCCGCTTCCCCGCTCGCCTGCGACATCGTGTACTCCTTGCGTCGAGGGTCAGCAGCGCGCTGCCCCTCACTCTTCTTCATTTCCCCCCACCACGGCTCCCTTAGAGACCCTACACTTGGATGTCTGGGGCCGTCCCCGGTCCTTGGCCCACGTAAGGAGCGCTTCTTCCTGATTTTGGTGGACGACTTCTCCCGCCTCACCACGGTGTTTCCTTTGTGACGGAAGGCCGACGTGCCTACCGTCCTGGAGCCGTGGCTACAAGCAAGGGGTGGTTCCCAGGGCCTTAGTGGACTCCGTCTACACTCGGACCGTGGTGGTGAGTTTGACTCCACTCGCCTGTCAGCGTTCTGTGGGGCTCAGGGGACCGTCCAGTCCTACACGCTACCAGCCTCGCCACAATAGAACGAGGTAGCTGAGTGTCGCATCGGCCTAGTCATGGAGGTTGCCCGTACCTCCATGTGCCATGCCGGTGCCCCCCAGTTCCTGTGGCCCCAGGCAGTCCGCTACATCGCGCACCAGCTGAACCTGTGGCCCAGTGACGCACGGCCACGGGTGATGCCGGTCTTCCTTTGGACAGGTTCTCGGGGTGTAGCAGCTGACTACCGCGTCTGGGGTTCTCTGGCTCACGTTCGCGCCCTTGGTGCGAACAAGTTGTATGCGCGCACTCGTGCATGCGACTTTCTTGGCTTCCCTCTGGACGCCTCCGGCTGGCGGTTTTACAACCCGGTCACCCACCAGTTCTTCGCTTCTCGGGACGTCACTTTTGACGAGTCGGTTTGTTACTACAGGAGTCGCCCTCAACGAGGTTCTGAGGCCTTTTCTCCCCCGATTTTCCTCACCCTTGACCCTCCCCCAGTTGCTCCGGTAGCTCCTCCCCCCTCGCGTCCTGCCCTGTCATGTATGTCGCACGTCACTTCGAAGTCGTCCCCCCCACAGCGTCCAGTCCCTGTCGTGTCTGGGGGTGTGGGATGTGCAGCTGCGAAGGGTGAGGGTACTGAGGCTACTGGAGCGGGTGGTGCCGGCTCTAGGGGTGCAAGGGTTGTGGATGTGGAGGCTCCTCCTGTGGAGGACACCGCTGCTTCGAGTCGGCGCCCTCGCCCCGCCTCACCCCCTGGTTTCCCGTCATTTCTGCGGTTCCCTCCTCGTTCGTCGCTGCGGCCGGTCGCTGCCGAGCCTGGGATGCTTCTGCGGGAGGTACAGGAGACACTGGGGGTGTCGGTGGTGGAGGTGCTAGTTCTGGGGGTGCTGGAGCTGGAGGCACTGGCACTGTGGCGCCTACACCGCGCACTATACGTTTCCTGACCCGTGAGCAGCGCCTTCTTCGGTTGGAGAGGGAGGAGCGTGAGAGGTTTGAGGGGGCGCAGCAGCAGTAGCAACATAGCAGTCTCGGTCGCAGCAGCAGGAGAGAGTAGAGGAGGAGTCACAGCAGCAGCAGGAGAGAGCAGAGGAGGGGTCACGACTGCAGCAGCAGGTGCAGTTGCAGCCGTAGCAGGAGAGAGTAGAGGAGTCACGGGTGCAGCAGCAGGTGGAGTTGCAGTCGCAGCTGGAGAGGGTAGAAGAGGAGTCACGACCGCACCAGAAGAGGGTCGAGCAGGAGTCCCGAACTGGCCTCCGTGAAGGAGGAACTGCAGAGGAGACACACTTGCATTGACCTTGGTGAGCTGCAGCTCTACCTCGGCCAGCAGATCACCAAAGACATGGCAGCTTGCACCATTACGCTGACGCAGTCGCATATGGTCGAGCAGATCCTCACGCGGTTTTGCTTCCCGTTATCCAAGGTACAGCCCACCCCTCTTTGCTGTAGACCATGGGCTCACGGATCCACCTTTGGACGAGTCATTTTAGTCCAGTGGTCCATATCATGAGCTGGTGGGTTGTCTCATGTACCTGATGACCTGCACTCGCCCAGACCTAGCTTACTTTCTTAGCGTCCTTGCGCGTTTTGTTGCGTCTGGAAGACACCGACCTTCCCACTGGTACGCTGCTAAGAGGGTGGCGAAGTATGTGGCGAGTACATCAGGCATGGGACTTGTCCTTGGAGGGAAACAACCAGTTACAGTTACTGGTTTCTCGGACTCGTCTTGGGCCGACGACGCTGAGTCGCCGCGGTCTATACAGGGTTACTTCTTCAGCCTAGGGTCCGGAGCTGTTTTGTGGAGGTTGACTCGGGCGTCGTCCGTCTCTAGTTCCAGTTGTAAGGAAGATGTGTACGCTGTGGCCATGGCCGCTCAGGATCTTCGCTGGCTGACTTTCCTCCTCACGGACCTTGTGAGCGGCCTCGCTCTCCCCGAGTCTTGTTCGCTGACAACATGTCTGCTATCCTGTTGTGCGAGGAGCCCCGACTGGTTGGGAAGGCGAAGCACATTCAGCTTCGTTACTTCCTTCTGCGAGAGTTGCAGCAGCTTGGCCAGGCACGCGTGCGACGTGTGGTCTCTGAGGCCAACACTGCAGATATCTACACCAAGGTGTTGCCGCCTTGTGACCACCAGCGCTTTTGTACCCAGCTTGGCCTTCTGTCTACTGGCCCTCACTTGCTTACGTAGGTATGCTTTGTCTTGTACTCTTGCATCTCACGATATATCATATAGCTGGGCTTGTGACAGGCCTTGTGGCCCTTTGCTTTTGTAGAGATGCTTGTCATGCATGTCGTGTACTGTTGCATCTCTTATATGTGCTATCTACCTACACGTGGACTGGCCTTGTGGCCTCTTGTTTGTTCTCGGACTGCGTGGTGATCTTGAGATCCACCCCGAGAGTTGTTTTGTTATTGTGAACCGGTCTTATGACCGTTGCTTGTATGTGCTGACTGGTCATGTAATCGTTGCTGTGTTTAGCTTTCCACAGGACTTCCGTCACCTAGACTATGGGTGTGTGTCAAGCTATACTTGTTATAGCTTCCATTATTAGTCTAGGTGTATTTTCTACTTGTTGAGGTTAGGGTTAGGTTTCATATATGCTTGTTGTACTTTCCACTTCTAGTCATTCTTATTTCTCAACACTCCCTCCCCCTCCCCTGTCCCTCCTGCCCCTCCCCTTGAGGCCGACCTGCGTGGGTCGCCTCCGGTGTCAACCTCTGGCGATGAGGGGAGAACTGGGGCGTCGCCTGTGGCGCCGGCCAAGAGCATCGCCGGTGGCCGACGTGATGTCCAGCAAGTCGACGTGAGAGTGAAGTCGACGTCTGTAGGGGAGATGCAGGCCGAGGACATGCAGCCGATTGTGGTGAAGTCGGCAAAGGGGGTAGCGGCGGCAAGGCAACAGCTGACAAGGGAGCAGGCAGCAGCGAAGCCGACCACTGGGGAGAAGTCGGCAGGGAAGCCGACCGAGGTGCAGCAGGACGCTGAGGGCAGCGACGCCGGTGATGAAAAGTAGGGGGTCGGAGGGAAAGGCAGAGGGCAGGGGAAGGGAAGGGAGGGGGCGGAGGGCGAGGTAAGAGGGGAACGGGGAGAGGACACGACAGGGATGCGATGAGGAGAGTGGGAGACTGGATGAGAGAGTAGGAGGAGAGGACTGAGTGGATGCGGAGAGCATGGCACACCTGTGGGGTCGCGCTACAGCAGAGCGACGCTGCAGCGCACGCACGTGAGCCGTGAGCCGCATGCAAGAGAAGCCGAGAGTATATTGGTAGCGGGCACGCACTACGCACTTGAGCAGCGGGTGCAGGTAGAGGCGTCTCAGAAGTGCCCACGACGGCCCCAGGCTCGCCGTGCCCTCCACCACCACCAACTGCTTCGCCGCCCTGCGCCTCTGCTGCCCCGCGGCCTGCTGGGGCGGCGTCTGCGGATGCGGCGGCGTCTGCGGCTGCGGCGCATGCGGTTGCGGTTGCGCCATGTGCAGCCGCGGCATCGGTGCCTGCACGGCTGTAACTGTGACTGGACAAGCTGTGGACACTCTAAGGGAGGAGGAGGACCGGTAGAAGGTGGGAGACCAGCCCTAGACAGCTCGCCCTAGCGAGGGATCTCAGTGGCCTCAGGGAACTGGTGACGCAAAGGGTCCGTCAGGCGGCCAAAGCAGCGCTGGGTGGGGTGCGCACCCCCACACTGCTCACCCGCACGGTCGCCGGTGCGCAAGACGTAGGTGCACGGACCAGTACCCCCACCCCGCTGGCGAACAGCGTACCACTCACGGAGCTGCTGAGGGGGGGGGGATGTAACGAGTGCGCTGCTGCTGCTGCTGCTGGTGCTGGTGCTGGCCACCACCGGAGCCGACCCTCTGCGCAGCGCAACCCCGACTAGCTCCACCTCCTCCGCCTCCGCCTCCTCCTCCGCCGCCACCTCCGCCACCTCCGCTCCCACCGCCACCGCCGCCTCCGCCTCCTCCTCCACGGACGCCACCGACACCTCCACCCCCGCCACCACTCCCAGCACCACCCCCACCCCCTCCGCCGGCTCCACCGCCACCTCCACCGCCCCCGCCAGCTCCTCCAGCGCCCTTGCCCCCCTTGCCCTTGCCTGTGCGGTGCTTCCCCGAAAGGGCAGACACAGCGCCGACCGACTCGAAACCAACGAGTTCGGCTGCAGCAGTAGAAGCAACAGAGGGCAAGAGGGGGGAGGGAGAACACCCCTCAAAGACGGGGGTGCGCGGGTCACCACGAGAGGCTCCTACAGCGACTATGCTCTTCTCTGCTGCTAGGAGGGCGTTCTCGAGGAGGTCAACCGTTAGAGTGGTGGGGCAAACAGAGAGAAAGTGGTCCCTGACTACGCGGAGGGAGTCAAGGAGATGGGCAACTATGTAGTAGAGGGTGATGTACAAGGGGGGGGGGTTCTTGGCGCAGAAGTCAGCAGGAAGCGCAGCGCGGTAGCGAGTGTCACTAGTGCGGAGGTGCGTAATGAGGTCAGTGACTGTGGGAAAGGCAGCAAGGTCAGGGAAGAGGTACGGTAGCATGAGGCGGCTCAGTGCAGCAGTGGCAGGGGAGGAGTAGCGTGCAACTACAGCGTCGTACAAGGTCTGAGCACTCTTGTACTGGCTAAAGTGCGCACGCTCAGAGGTAGGCAGGTGGCGACGCACAGCAAGACGTGCAGCAGCATCGCGCGTGGCCCACTGTGAGCGAACAGTGGCGTCAGCATCAGCAGCAGGGGCAGGAGAGGCACCAGAAGTGAGGTCAAAGAGGGAGAGGCCGTGTGCCCTATCGCACTGTAAGAAAAGCTGCAGGTCATCTACCTAGACGTCAGCGTCAAAAGCGAGGACACTAGGGGTAGCCATGACAGCAGTAGACTAGCAGCGCGAACAGTAGGGTAAGGGCAGTGCAGTGACACAAGCGCTGCTCTTACCAGACAGGGCGGCTCGGCTGCTGGGCGGCTCGGCGGCTCGGCTGCTCGGCTGCAGGGCGGCTCGGCGTCTCGGTGGTCGGCTGCTTGGCTGCTGGGCGGATCGGCGGCTCGGCACCTCGGCTGGCTCGGGCGACTCGGCAGCTCGGGCGGCTCGGCGTGGTGCGGCGGCTCAGGCGGCTCGGGTGGCGGGCGGCTCGGCAGCAGGCGACGGCGCCGGCGCCTCGGTGGTGACGGCGGGGCCGCGTGGGGACGGCGGCGGGGCCGGCAGAGGCGGCGCCGGGGCCGCACAGGTAGGCGACGGGGCCGGGAAGGGCAGCACCGTGGCTGCAGGTAGGCGACGGGGCCAGCAAGGGTGGGGCCGGGTCGGGAAGGGCGGCGTCAGGGCCGCGGGGTAGGCGACGGGGCCGCAGGGCGGCGGATCGGGGCCGGGAAGGGCGGCGCCAGGGCCGCGGGGTAGGCGACGGGGCCGCAGGGCGGCGAATCGGGGCCGGGAAGGGTGGCGCGAGGGCCGCAGGGTAGGTGAAGGGGTCGCAGAGCGGCTGATCGGGGCCAGGAAGGGCGGCGCCAGGGCCGCCGGGTAGGCGACGGGGCTGCTAGGGCAGCGGATCGGGGCCGTCAAGGGCAGCGCCGGGGCCGCAGGGGTAGGCGACGGGTCTCTAGGGCAGCGGATCGGGGCCGCAAGGGCGGTGCGACACAGCCGCTAGGGCGGCGCGACACACCCATTAGGGCGGCGTGACAGGGTCGAGAAAGGGGATCGGGACTCGGGCAAGGGCTGAGCGCGCTCCGGGTAGGAAAAAGAAATCGAATCGATGAGCCCTAGGAACAGTTCCCACAAGGAAACCTGCTCGATACCATGAGAAATCTGAAGCGAGATTGAAATGAACTATGAAAGAGTTGGGTACAAGTACTAACCCTAATTGGGTTGTACCCCTTATAGGCTACCCCACTACAGCCTACACAAAAGCATAAGCTATAATGTTATGACAGTAGGTGCCGTATCCCTGCTCCGGAAAATCGGGTACCTTCTTTTTCGCCAGTTAGTGCACAAGCTGAATCCACGAGTCTATGGGCTCGTTTCACTTGCGCATGAAGTACAACGAGTCCACGAGAGATGAAAACTGCAACAGCTCCTTGTCCTGTACTTTCGAATGTAGGTCGATGCGCTACCGTCCCTCCACTTTCTGCAAGAGGTCCTCCTGCCTCTGCCGAGCTGACCGATGCTTCATGGTCCCTTCATGTTTCTTGAAGGCACGCGTCTGCACGTCGGTAGCGCCTTCTCCACGCCGTCCACATTTGCCTGTCAATTTAGCAAACTGCAAGCATATGCTGCACTAAAAAGTAGGGGCACCAGAAAAAGGTTTAGTAAGAATCATCCACGCGTTATCGATACACCACTTAGTTTTGTAACGATCGTGAGCTTCTTCATATTTCAACTCAAACTTATCGGAAGTCGGCTTTGAGCTGTCCCGCATGGGAGATTTATCGTTTGCTGGAGCTTGATTAGTCCAGGGAGGAGATGGAGTTGCCCACGCAATGGTGGACCGTCGGTACCGCAACTTCGTTGGTGGCGCGGGACGGGATGATGCTTTGACAGACGCCTCATGGACCACCGTCGGTGGTGCAGCTGTCACTGGTTTAATGGCGGCCTCGGGCTGAGGTTCTGAGTGCGTGGAATCTGGAGCATGACTCGAGCTGGGTTGCGACGATGGCGCTGGCGGTGCAAGAGGCTTCTCTAAGGCCGATAAAAGAAAGTCTAGGCTGGTCACCATGTTGCATACAGGGTGACGATTGGCATCCTCTTCATCGTCGGGCTCTTCAGCGGCAGCCTCTGTGGCTGCCATCGAGTATGCCGACCATTGGTTTTGCGAGGTCGGGAGGAGGAGCCTGAAACAAGGGGTTAGGCAGGTTTTCCATGCAAGGGCATTGAACTGAAGAAAGAGTGGCAGGCTACAGAGGGACTGGCCTGAACGGTGGCGATGAGGAAGCGAAGAGGTCCTCGTATTAGGACCTCGTGCTCCGTGCATGCATGTCACCTGGTCGTGTATGCAGGGAAGGTTGGGTGGGGTGAATGGTTGTGGTGTCATGCGAGGAGCAGCGCGCTGCGAGCTATGCGTTGGCAAGGAATCTTGCCAACACTGCCTGCTGCACAAACCCGCTTGGTTGGAATTGCAGCTGGTTACATCATTGTTGGACCAACGCGACTGTGCGGTGCCGCACTCAGAAAACTTCGGTTTTCCGCCCGTGATTTACAGTGTTAGTCCTACACTTTGCCAGGCTAGCGGAAATCCCTATTTTGCCGGTTTCAGTGTGCACCTTTGCTACAAGGCTGGGTGCTCATACATCAGGCTGAAAAAACTGAAAAAACAACCAAGGTACATAAAAAACCTTTGAGTTCAGCCTAGTATAAAAAAAGAAGCCTGATATCTAGGGCCTTGATCAGAAGCATGCGACTGGAAGTCTGTTGCGATTTTGCTAGTCGGGCAGTAGGCTAATTGTAATTTGCCTTGCTCGATTTCGTCCTTCACGAAGAAGTAGCATAGCAAGAGATGCTTGGTTGTTTGCAATGCAGATCGCGGAATGATTGCGGTACAATAAGTGAGAACTGCGACACATCCAGTAACTTTGCTTCACTGAGTACCCTGCAAAGGAATAGTCCTTCCTTCGTTGTGGTGTGGGCTGCAGTGAATTCTGCCTAGTTGACGAAAGTGCAATTTGTCAACATATATTTTACTTTGTGTTGTTTATGTTAGTCGAAGTGTTACATTCATATTTCCTAGGGTTAGGGTTAGGTCTCATATATCTTGCTTGTTTTCACTTCCCTTAGTCAATTCTTACGTTTTCTTAACTTGACATGGTATTAGAGCGGAAAAACGATCCATTGGGCCCACCACCCCGTACCTTACCATAGCCCGAAGCGTCCTTGCCCGAAGCGCCCTAGCCCGAAGCGCCCTAGCCCGTAGCACCCCATCAGCTAGTAACCCGTAGCATCGCCTACCTTTAGCGGCCCGTTAGCACCACCCCACGGCTCCCCCGTTTTTCTTGCCCCGTAACCCGCGTGCCACCTGTTTTCCCGTCGCCTCACCCGTCAGTCCCGTCGCGCCGCATTACCCCCCCCCCCCCCCCCCCCCGCCCTCCCCCCCCGGCGTCGCGCTATGTCCGTCCCCCCCCCCCCCCCTTCCCCTGTACGGCCTCGCAAACAACCGCACGAACAGCCGCGCACGCAACCGCACGAGCAGCCGCATGCGACGGACCGCACAAAAAGCTGCGCACGGAACTGCATGAGCCGCCTCGTGCGAGGGCTCACATAGCAACTGCGTGCGACGGCCTGCACGGACGCACGCACAGCAGCCCGTGCAGCCCACGCGCCGCCCCATGTGCAATCCGCCCCGCAGCCCCACCTATTCCCGCTACCTTACCTATATCCTGCCGCCCCTTCCGCGTCCAGAAGACCCAACTGCTGCCTTACCCATTCTGCCCTCCCTCACCCGCAGCCAGTTGGACCAGCAGCAGCTTACACTGCCGCCAGCGCAAGCTGCAGCCTAGACTGCTGCAAATAGCACCAGCAACAGCGTCCACTGCCGCCGGCGCACTAGCAGCAGCCTAGATTGCCACCAGCAGCAGCTTACGCTGCCCCCGGAAGAACCAGTAGTAACTAAGGCTGCCCCTAGCAGAGCCAAAAGCAGCATAGGCTGCCCCCAGCGCACCAGCAGCAGCTTGGGCTACCGCCAACACACCAGCAACAGCTTAGGCTGCCCAGAGTAGAACCAGAAGCAGGCATAGGCTGCCCCCAGCGCATCAACAGCAGCTTAGGCTACCATCAGCACACCAGCAACAGCATTGGCTGCCCGCAGCAGAACCAGTAGCAGCTTAGGCTGCCCCCAGCAGAACCAGAAGCAGCATAGGCTGCCCCCAACAGAACCAGCAGCAGCATAGGCTGCCCCAAGCAGAACCAACAGCAGCATAGTAGGCTGCCCCCAGCAGAACCAGCAGCAGCATAGGCTGCCCCCAGCAGAACCAGCATTAGCATAGGCTGCCCCCAGCCCACCAGCAGTAGCTTAGGCTGCCCCCCAGCAGAACCAGCAGTAGCATAGGCTGCCCCCAGTAAAACCTGCAGTAGCATAGGCTGCCCCCTAGCAAAACACGCAGCAGCATAGGCTGCCCCCAACGCACCAGCAGCATCTTAGGCTACCTCCAGCGCACCCCCCCCGTTTCTAGCCCCTCACATGGAGTGTACTAGCGGTCTACAGCAGCAGGGCCAGACGTAGCACTCCTGGCAGTGGGGACCTACGGGTCCAAAGTGTGGCGCCCCTAGCAGTGGCTCAGTTAGTAGTTGGCGAGACGTCGGCCCATGCGGGTACCGGGCCCTGACAGGCCCTGGTGCTGGCACTACCTGCTAGAGTCCTGACCACTCTGTGTCCTGCAGCTACCGTCGCCACGATGACCTCCACCATGAGCGTTTTGGTCCCCACGCTATCACACCACACTGCTGCACTAGTTGGGTCTCACCTACCTGGTCTAAGACCTTTCCCGGCTGCACGAGTAGAGACCTGTCTTCCCAGTCTTGGTGCGTGTGTAGTTTCCAGTACACGCCCCTCTGAGGGTCTTTGTATGGGAGCTGCAGTTACCACTAGTCTAACACCAGCCCTTATCGCTAACTCGGGTGCGACCTTACAAATTGCACCGCAACTCTGGAGCGTCCAACTGTTTCTTTCGCAACGGTACTGACCTCACGCCACTGCGCACTCTAGTCATTGTCACCTTGGCTGACCCCTCCGTGGGACCTGTACTTTCCTCCATCACCACCACTTTCCCGTGTCCGGCAGCTCCCTCTAGGTTTCTCATAGGTTACTTCACCCCCTCATTCTCCAGGAGCCTCGTGGGTGTCAGCCACCTCCACGACATAGGTGTAGTCACTACTTTCCCACGAGACGAGCCTGTTCCCTCCTGCACAGTCGGTGCCATTGGGCCCCTCTGGCCACTTTTCACAGGGAGTCGGGCTGTGGTTTGTACTCACTACACACTGGGTCCCACCACACTTGGTCAGGTCAGGTCAGGTAGGGTAGCTGCTGTGTGGTGCGACTGTCGGTCACTCACCCACTCGTCTGTTCTTTGGGTTGGCAGTGCGCTGCCCCTCACTCCTCGTCATTCCCCCCCACCACAGCTCCCTTCCAGACCCTGCACTTGGACGTCTGGGGCCCCTCCTCGGTCCTTGGCCCACGTAAGGAGCGCTTTTTCCTGATTGTGGTGGACGACTATGTTGGATGCACGTCATTCTGAGTGCATGTCAACCTAACGTCCTGCCGAGTGCTCGTGCTATTTGTGCTTGCATGATTTGCGTGAGCATATGTCATTGTGCATGGCTGTTGGATATTATCATCTCTGTGTTTTTCTCCAAGTCCAACTGCTTGATCATGCAGGAGAAATCCAGAGCTTTTCAACGATACCAAGATCGCCTTATTCGGACCAAGATCGCCCAAGTTACAAGATTTCCAAGACTTGGATTTCTTATTACCTTTTGGGGTTATAACTAATTTGGGTGATTACTTGGGACATGACTATAAAGGGATATTTGGTTGGGTGGTTAGGGAAGGCAACTTTGACTTTTGGATTGGGGTGGCTAGAAGTTTCTAGCTTGGTTGTAAATGTTGCAACACCTAGGCAAAATCCAACTAGATTGGATTTTGCATGTGACACCTCAAGGACCTCATGATGAGGGTTGCATCCTTGCTGCTAGGAAGGTTCCTACCATCCTTCCATAGCTCTTGGAGAACCCCTTCCCTCTCATGGTTCTCTTGGAGTCCCCAACTCCAACTTCCTATGCTCTAATGTTTGTACTTCCTCCACCATTCTAGTCATGCGGCTGCTGGACGTTTTTACTTGGTTCTCACTCTCTAGACCATCTTAATGACGGATTCAACTAGGAGATGGTAGCTTGTCCTAAGGCGTAACTTCCTACCAAGCGGATTTGCGTTTAGTTGAGAATTGAGTTCATCGTAAGCTCTCAAAGTGACGGATCCTGAAAAACATACTACTCCCGCTACACCACGGTTTTCCCTTTGCGACGGATGGCCACGTGCCTACCGTCCTCGATCCATGGCTACTAGCAAGGGGTGGCACCCGGGCCCTTTGTAGGCTCCGCCTGTTCTCGGACCGTGGTGGTGAGTTTTCTTCCACTCGCCTGGAGAAATTTTGTCAGGTCGTAGGATCATTCAGTCTTACACGTTACCAGCCTCGCCGCATCAAAACGGAGTAGCCGAGCGACACATTGGCCGAGCGACGCATTGGAAGTTGCCCAGACCTCCATGTGTCATGCTGGTAACCCCTCCAATCCTGTGGCCTGAGGCAGTCCGCTACGCCGCGCACGAGCTGAACATGTGGCCCAGTGACACATTGCCACGTGTGATGCCAGTCTCCCTTTGGAAATGTTCTCTGGGCGTAGCAGCCGACTTCCGCGTCTGGGTTTCTCACCCTTAAGCCCCCCCAAGTCGCCCCGGTAGCCCCCCCCCCCCTTCGCGTCCTGCCCCGTTAGGTGTGTCGCACATCACTCCGCAGTCGTCCCCCCCCCCCCCGGCGTCTAGTCCCTGACATGTGTGGGGGTGTGAGACGTGCAGTTGCAGAGGGTGAGGATGCTGGGGCTGCTGAAGCTGGTGGTTTCGGTTCTGGGGGTGTAGTGGATGTGGGCGTGGAGGTCACTCCGTTGATACACGAAACGCACGGTGATTCGGCGCAGGACGCCGACTTGAGGTCCAGCCCAGTGGCAACCTCGTGCTTCGCCGAGTTCCGGAAGGTGTTCATGCGGACGTGCGCAAGCCTCGCATGCAGCCAGTTCGGCTTGGACTTTGTGACTGAGACGATCTCCCGCAGGGCCACCACCTCCGTTGAGGACGTCGCCGAGCAGGGACGCAGGTCGGTGCAGAGGACGTGGCTGGTATCCGTCGCCCAATCAAGCACGTCCCCCGCTGCCGAAACAAGGAGCATCCCGTCCCCGTCCTCCTGCAGCTTCACGCCGTTCTCCTTTAGTTGGCAGGCGGACAGTAGGTTCGCCCGCATGCCCGGAACGTAGAGGACGTCGAGGATAAGCATCTGCTTCCCGGCCTCCCCTTGCAAGGCGACCGTGCCTCGGCCCATGATGCCTTGCAGCGCTGCATTGAAGCTGCACATGTGCTTGACGTCGCCGCTCGGCCCCAAGTCAACGAAGATGTCCGTCGTCCCCATCAGGTGGTGCAAACAGCCGCTGCCGAGCACGACCGCTGCCAGGTTTGCCTGCACAGCTGCCGCCACTGCCTGGAAATCTTCGCTAGCCTCCGGCGCCAATGAGACAGTCGGCTCGACGACGCCGACCAGCGAGCACAATGCCTCCTTGTCATCTCACCCCTTGCCGCTTGCAGAGGAGTCGGCCTCTCCTTGCGTGACTGGTCTCCTCAACGTGGACGACGATAGGCCGACCTCCCGCGGCCTCCCTTGGCGTCGTCGTCACCAGAGTCACTGCGGTTGGGGCACTCAACGGAGAGGTGGTCGGGGTTGTGGCAGATCTACCACTCCCGGCGCCGACTTCCTCCTCCATGACCGCCATCCATGGCCGACTTCCTCTTGTCGGCGTCCTTGGCCGGCTTCCAGCCATTGCTTCCACTGCCGCCAAGCTATCCGCGCTGTCCCGGTCGACCGCCTTGCTTCGCCGGGGCAAGGTAGTTCGCCTGCGGTAGGAGCTCCGAGGACCGTTCGGCTTCCTGCATCGCCTCGTTCCGCAGGATGTACGAGGTCAGGGAGTCCTCGTTAAGCGTTGCCCGCGTGCTCGGCACCACTGACAACTGCGTCATTAGGTTGTAGATGCTTGGGAACCTTCTCAGGGCATGGGTGACGTACGATGCCGTGGAGTACTGCACGCCGAACATTCTCATGGTGGCGAGAGGTCACCGTGCTCGGTTGCAGTAGTCGGTCGTCGTCTCCTGGTCGCCCATTCGCACATGCACCATCTGCTCCTCAAGCTGGCCGATGTACAGCTCGTCGCTGACCTGGTGCGTCGACTCGATGAAGTGCCACGCTTGGTGGCCAGCGTCCAGGTAGTCCCTGCATTGCTTCAGGGCGATCTGCACGCCAGGCGAGCAGCACCGCGAGATGACCGTGAAGTCAGCAGCGGCAAAACGCGAAACTCTACACGCACGTCAGGGTATTTCTTCGACGGCGTCGCCACGGTGCTGGCGGGGAAGCCCATCAGCCCGGCCATCTCTAGCTGTGGCTCAATGGCTTCCTTCTAGGTGAGAATGTCACGTCGACCGATCAGCAATGGGTGACAGAGATTCTGACCGGCATAAACTTGAAGTAGCCGTAGCTCCGTGCTATCTGGCCCGCTGTCACATGAGTCGCCGATGACGGCGTCAATCCACTTCGTCGACCTCCAACGTTGCCTTGCAAGGAGCCTGTAGCCACCGACGACCGCATCTCTTGCCCCTGAACACCGCCGACTTCATCGGCGTGTATCACACCCTACTGCCTCGTTTTGCCTCCCGCAGTGCTGCCGACCAGGTCACCGGCGTGGACGCCCACGTCGACGCCGCCCTCGTTGCTTACTGGTCAAGGAGAAGCAGGCCAAGAAAGGTAATCCATGGCCCACACGGCGTGGATGCCAGCCTCGACGACTACCCAGGAGATTTCTTCGTACTCTTGAGCCTCATGGCGTCTCTTTGCATCCTTCAACTGTGCCCCCAGGGTGTCCATCACCTTTGTGTCACCTACGCTCAGGATGGTGACTAAACGGCGGCCTGCCTACGAACTCGATCCAGCGCAGCAGGGCTTGACCGCTCCAGCGTTGCATAGTAGCATTTCCCCAACGTTGCAAGTCCATTGTGTGCCAACGCTGCAGCAAGTCGGCTGCATAGCGTTGCACGCGTAGGACAACGGTGCACCTGCTTGCAACTGGTTGGTGCATCACTCCTCGTCACGTGCACAGCGCAAACGCCTAGGTCAACTCCGCGCCAGCGACAGCGCCCACTAGCCACGTCGACCTCGGGATACCACTTCCAAGGTCGGCCTCGCAGAAACCACTCCAGCAACCTTCGCACATGTCGCCCGGGTATCCTGGTCGACCGGGCAACCATGCCTGGTCGCCCAGCCCTAGTTGGTTGCCGGCTATAGCAAACTGGTATCCCCAGCATCCAGGTCCGCGTCGTGATGCCTAGGTTGGCGTCTAGGCGTGTGGGACACCGTCCGGACGCACAGGTCGGCGATCAGGAGCCCGGGACGCCGACCCGACAACCAAGTCGGCGTCCAGCCTCCCAGGACGTCGTCCAGCCGTCCAGGACGCCGTCTAGGCGCTCAGGACGACGCCCAGACGCCCAGGACGGTGTCATCCTGCTCGGCGCCCTCCAGTCAGGCGCCCTCCAGCTCGATGCCCATGCAGTGGCCCCTATGCCCACTACTGCAGGTCGGCTGCATTCCCCGCACACCCAGCCTCAAAGTTGGCTCCGCCCAAGTGAGGACGGGGCCAAACAACACTCCCGTTGACATAAGAGTGTAGCATTCCTTAGCATTTGCTTGTGTTCTCTCTAAACACATATTCACGGGGAGAATTGACAAGAGTTCTATTAGCAAAAGTTTACAACAATGATTGAAAATGGCACAGTAGCACTGAATACATTAGGAGCTAGCATGCAAGCAGGTCGACTGCCAATGCAGCACGGTCGATTGCGTTCAAGCACGACAATGCCGACCGCGCTGTAGAAGTGCAAAGTAGTGACCTGCCAACACTGTGAGTCGATGGCGTGTGGCGCAACTTCAGTCATGAGAAAAAAACATAATACTGCAAATATCAAAAGTGTTAATTTCGGAGGAACTCGGCAACAAATTACTGAGTGTCAGTCAGCTGATGGCGAAAGGAATCCATCTCGAAGCAGACAGCACAAGACAGGAGTTCAAGTTATACCACGGAAAGGGCGGTCTCTACATCGGGAAGGCGGTCCTGAACAATAACGTCTTCGTCCTCGACTTCGTCCCAGATCTTGGCACAGCTGACAGCGATGGGATTGTCACCTTCACCTCCTGGACGCACCCACCGGATCTTGATCCCGACTTCAGTCCCGAAGGATTCTGGTACTCGCACACCATCCCTGAATGTGAGAGTACGACGGATTATGCCAGCTATGCTTGCTTGCCTTTACTTTATTATGCTATTTCTAGCATAGGAAAATTATATGCATGCATGAATTGCTTGATTTCCTAGGCTAGGTGCTTTCCTATATTTTATTATAGTTATAGCACCGAGCTAGGTTGCGTGCACCGAATTCTGGATTTTTGGTTGCCACCGAATTGCCTTCTACCGAATTCGGGAAGGATCTGTTCGGGACACTTCGCGACCCGCGGAACCTTCGCGTAACACCTGGTTACGAGGCCTTCTGTCGAGCCTATATATAGCCTCGTGTTGTACCCATCTGAGCAATTCAATTTACATTCTCTTTTCTGAGCTCGATCCTAGATCCTCACACTTGGTAATCAGAGCCCGTTTACACGCGAAGTTCTTTCAACCGCTACAAACCAGTCTCAAAAAAACCGCGGGGGCGACGCAGTTAAACATCGATTTCGGGTACGTAAAACCGGTTCCGTGTTTTTCGCTCCCCTTTGATTCGGTTTTTCGGACGCGTTGATGTCAGGCATGGAAGGCCAAGGCGACAACTACTCGACCACGAGCGACATCGCGAGCCTTCGCACCGACATGGAGCAGTCACAAGCGACGCTTCGTCAACTCGAGGCTTTTCTGACAAGCCAACCAGGGTTCGCCACCGCAGCAGCAGCGACCGCAGCGACTGCAGCACCAGAAACTCCAGCAGCAGTGGCGACACCGACATTTCACGGACCGATGGCACCACTGTCGCCGAACCTCGAAGCAGCACGACCGAGGCTCCCTGAGGCGTTCGATCCAAGCGCGAAGGGATCCGGTGTCCGGCGATTTGTGGCCACCCTCGAAATTTACTTCGAGGCCATTGGCTGTTCGACCTCGCAACACGACGTAGTAAGGATTCGGCTCGCAGCGACACTATTATGTGGATCAGCTCTCGAATGGATTTACTACACCGACGTAGCCGGCAAGGAGAAAACGTGGCAGCAGTTTTGGGCAGATTTAATCGAGCGTTTCGAACCAATTAATACGACCTACATGGCGCGGCAGCACATACACCGACACAAGCAATACAGTAGTGTAGCAGAGTACACATAGCAGATGGAGTTACTGTTCAACCACATCACCGACCTGACCGAAGGCGAAACAATCCAGGCGTACACCGAAGGGTTAAAAATGGAGATTCGGCGGCAGGTGATTGCGACGAATTGTCAAACATTATATATGTTGTGCTTGTTTAGGCTACAGTGGGTTAGCCTATAGGGGCTACACAATTCTAGGGTTAGGTACTTGTACTGATTTCACTCTTAGTTCAACCATTCCTGTTTGTTCATTTCAAGATGGTATAGAGAAGGTCCTTCGCTAGGACCGTTTTTTAGGGCCCACCACTACCTACCTACCTACCTACCTACCTAACTACCACTAGGGCGCCTCATTCTTCACGGCCCCCTAAGGCCCCGCGACCCGCGACCCGCCCCTTAGCGACCTGCGCACCGCCCTTTAAGGCCCCGTCGGCCCATGCGCTTGCCCCTTATGGCCCCGCGCTCGCCCCTTAGCGACCCCGTCGGCCCCGCGATCGCCCCTAACGGCCCCGTCGGCCCCGTGCTCACCTCCGTAGAGGCCCCCGTCGGCCCCGCGCTCGCCTTTAGCGGCCCCTTACGGCCCCGCGCTCGCCTTTAGCGGCCCCTTACGGCCCCGCGCTCGCCCCTAGAGGCCTCGAACGGCCCCGCGCTCGCCCCTAGAGGCCCCGAACGGCCCCGCCAGAACGAGCCGCCCGAACCGAGCAGCCCGAACCGAGCCGCCCAGCCCGAACCGAGCCGCCCGAACAGAGCCGCCCAGCACGAACCGAGCCGCGCCGCCCGAACCTAGCCGCGCCGCCCTACCCGAGCCGCGCCGCCCTACCTGAACCGAGCCGCGTCGCCCGTACTGGACCGAGCCGCCCTACTCGAGTCGCACTGCCTACTGTTTTTGGGGTGCACCTACTGCTATTACTGCTACTCCTACTACTGCTATGGCTAGCCCTCCTGTGCTAGCTTTCAATACCGAGGGCCGCCCAGTGAAGTTTGAAACCTGGCTAGATGACCTACACCTCTTCCTATAGCTCACTGCCAAGGAGGACATCTCACTGTACGATCACGCCCTAGGCCATGCTACTGCTCCTGCTGCTACGGCTGACAGCACTACCCGCTCACAGTGTCAGACTCGTGACGCCCACGCTCGCTTCGCTATTCGCAACTCCCTGTCGATAGATGAGCGCGAGCACTTTGGGCAGCACAAGACTGCACAGGCACTGTACACTGCTGTCGTTGCCCGCTACTCCTCACCGGCCTCTACCGCACTAGGCCGTCTCTCTCTTCCCTACCTGTTCCCCGACTTAGCCTCTTTCCACACATTCGCTAACCTCATTACGCACCTCCGCACTAGTGAGGCTCACTTCCGCGCCGCTATGCCTGATGAGTTCCTTGCCAAGAACCCACCCCCGCTCTGGCTCACTCTCTACCACCTAGTCACTCGTCTCCCTGACACTCTGCGCTCAGTCAGGGTCCACTTCCTAGCTCGCTGCCCCACTGAGCTAAGCATTGCCCTCCTTGAGAAGGAACTCCTTGCAGCTGAGGCTAGCATAGTCGCTGTAGGTGCCTCTCATGGCGACCCCCGTACCCCGTTCTTTGAGGGGTGTTCTCCTTCCCCCCTTCTTCCCTCTGTCGCCTCTGCTGCTGCTGTCGACCTCCTTGGTGCTGAGAAGGTCGGGACTGCGTCTGCTTCGAGCGGGCGCCGCAGCGGCAAGAGCAAAGGGGGCAAGGGCGGTGGCGGTGACAGCGGGGGAGGCGGTGGTGGGGGCGGTGGCGGCGGTGGGGGTGGTGGCGCGACTGGAGGGGCTAGTGGCAGCGGTAGGGGTGGTGGGGGCAGCGGCGGGGGAGGTGGCCGGGGCGGAGGCGGTGGTGGGGGTGGCGGTGGACGCGGCGGCGGCAGGGGTTGGGGTGGTCAAGGAGGTGGCGGCGGCGGTAGTGGTCGTGGAGGCGCTGGCGGTGGCCAGGGCCAGCGGCACACTCCGTCGCCCCAGGAGGTCCGTGAGTGGTACTCTCAGCGCGGGGGGGGGGGGGGGGGGGGGGGGTGGCTTTAGCTGCACGTACGTCATTCGCACTTGTGACCGCACAGGTCAGCCGTGTGGGGGACCGCACGCCACACAGCGCTGCTTCGCTCGTCTCAACGACGCTTGGCGTGTTCAGTTCTCTCAGGCCACTGAGCTGCCCCGCTGGGTTGATCTCATGAAGAAGGGGATTGATATCTATGCTCTAGACTTTGATGCTATTCTCACTGCTATGTATGTGATGTCTACTAGTGGAGAGGGTGCAGAGTACCTGTGTGTGCCGCCCGACCCGGGCATTATGACTAGTGCATCTGCCGCACCAGGTACTCGCGTGTCTGCTATCCCAGGTGCTGTTGGGTGCAAATTCACATTGCACGACATCCTGCCGTCTGTTTGTACGAGTATGCGTGTGCGAATGCATTTGCGTGTGAATGGTATGTTTGTGTGTTTGTTTGCTTTCGCAATTTTCGCTTGAAGCATTTGCAGGTACTCGCAAAATGTGCGCTTCGGCATAACATTGTACGCGCTATGAACAGTACAAGCAGAAAGGACGAGCTCGCAAAGGAACCCAAGATGGAAGCTTTGCGGTTCGGCTTACTTGATTGCGCAGATTCAGTTCTATCCAACTCGAAATTGTACTGTTTTGTTTGGTTGACTATAGTGTAGCAGGGCAGGCACTATAGGGGTACAATTTAGGTGAAGGTTGGATGTTGTTTGTCTGTATCTGCATGCTACAGGGCCAGGGGAAACCAGCGGAACCAGCATTTGGCTGGTTGGGCAAAGACAAAACAGGTTCTGTTTTTAGGACCTGAACCTGGTTGTTGTTTTCCCAGGTTGGAAAAACAGAACCAGAGGTTGTTCACCAACCTATCACCTGCTATTTTGTTCAGCCAGGTTGGTTCTGTTGCTTGGAATTATTTGGGATCATCCCTGGTTGTTCCCAGGTTGATTCCCAAGGTCCTTGCTAGCTAGAGCTATTTATTCCTTCTCTGTTTGTACCTGAATATAGTGAAATTGATTCAAGCGAATTCCTTCCTTGCTGGAATTTCTTTTCTACGCGGTGCGACGGCGGAATGCTACCCGAGTCAACGCTAGTACGCTAGCACTCCAACGCTAGGCTAACGCTGTCCGAGCCATAACTTCGTAATGGCAGAACTTTTCGCGAGGCAACTTGGCTTATTTTAAAGCTCTTAGAGTGAGCTTCGATATAGGAAATTCTCAGCTTAATCCGGTCGACGGTCTGCACGATACGCTGCGCGACGTTCAAGGTACTTGCTGTTTTGACTAAGTCCCTCTTGATCCCTCTCTCTACAAACTCGGACCCGAGGATAGGGGCTGGTCTTGTACCAGGCACCCAAGGACCCTTGGAGGTGACCCCGAGGAGAGGTTTTAAGTGTGATAAAGTCTTAATAGCTTGAGTTTATTAGGCCCTTACACCAACAAGCTGGTATCAGAGCTGCGTTATAGTGATCCTCGATATAGGTAGCTATGGCGGGCAACACCTCGGCGGTAGCTGGTGAATCTTCAGCCCAAGATCGTAGCGGCAGCCATGATTCTGGTGTTTCTGCGCCAAGGGGAGCGCGAACAAGCCAGGGCTCGCTGATCAAGGAGGTGCTGAAAAACTTCACCGTCGAGAAGTTCAATGGTGAGGGCTATGATGATTGGGCCTGGAAAATGCAACTTTATTTCCGTCAAATCGGATTGCTGAAACTAATGATTGGGGAGGAGCCTAGACCGAGTGACCCCGCCCTTCAGGAAGATTGGGACGAGCGCGCCTCGGCTGGCTACTACTTGATGTCGCAGAGTTTGGAGCTGAACCAGCGTCACCACGTCATGCACCTGCTGCCGGAGGTTGAGTGCGGTCCGAAGGCGTGGACGGTGTTGAAGGAGCTGCACGCCCCGACCTCTGTTGTTGCAACATTGATGCTGGAGAGGGAGCTGTCCGCGTTGCGCCTGAGCGAGGGAGAGCCGGTGCAACCTGTCCTGGACAAATTGCGCGACCTCTACGCGAAGTTGGCGACCGCAGGAATCACCTACCCGGAGCAAACAAAGTGCTTGAAGATGCTCTCGCTGCTGCCGGAATCGTGGCTTCAATTTACGAGCGGATTGAGCCTGCCGCAGAACCAGAGCTTGTGGACGCTCGAGTGGGTGCGGACGAAGATTCTGGAGGAGGACTTCCGTCGCCGCCAACTGAGGGGTGGAGACGACGGCAGCAGCGGCTACGGGATGCAAGGGAGCCGACGTGGCAAAGGACGTGGCTTCGGTGGTGCTGGACGCGGTGCAAAGAAAGACGACGACTCCAACGACCAACAAGGAGGTACCGGTTGGGGTCGCGGTGCGAAATCTGGACGTGGGGGCAAGTCGGGTGCTGGTGGCAAAATGAAAGGGAGTTGCTGGTATTGTGAGAAGGAAGGGCATCCCTGGTTTTTGTGCTATAAGAAACCCGATGGATGGACCCCCCAGAATCGTCACCAGGATGGCGGCGCGCGGAGGAACCAGAAAAACGGCGCCAACATGGTCGCTGATTCGTCCGACAACAACCCGAAGGGCAACGGCGGTGCGGAGAAGAAGAAGGAGCGCACCGCGGGCCAATTCTTCCATATGGGAGACAAGGGGGAGCAAGGAGACGCATCTGCTAAGGCTGGAGCAGAGCTGCACCCCCTGGACTATTGGGTGTTGGACACAGGCGCTGCTTGGACAATGACGCCGCGCAAGGACCTGCTGGACGACGTACGCGCTGCACCGATTAATGAGGTGTGCTCTGCCTCTGGACACATGTTGAAGGTGGCTGGTGCGGGACGAGCTGCATTTAAGGGAGCGGATGGCAAGCCGGTGGTGCTGCACGACGTTCTCCTCGTCCCCGACCTGAAGGCCAACCTCATCTCCCTCCGTAAGCTTGGCAAGGCTGGGGTGAACACCAACACGGATGGGGCTCGCACTTATAAGGGGAAGCTGGGCAATCGGGTGCTTTGGGATCTGCACGAGAGCAAGGACGTGTACAGATCTATGTGGCAGCTGCCGGCGCTGGCGTGGCACGGTGGGGGGCAGGCTGGAGAGGGGTCTGCATCCCAGGGGGAGTGCAACGCCGTTGGAGGGGTTGGTGTGAAAGTGTCGGCCAGATCTGGGGAGACAGATTGGGCAACTGCACACCGACGTTTGGGGCATGTGGCAATGCCTTTGCTGAAGCAGCTGGAGAAGGATGGAGCCGTTAAGGGCTTAAAGCTGAACGGACAACCACCCGATGATAACTGTGAAATTTGCCTCCTTTCAAAGTTCACCCGTTTCCCCTTCCATAGTGTGGCTGGCAGGAGCAAAAAGCCGTTGGAGCTGGTCCACATGGACTTGGTGGGGCCGCTGCCGGTGCAAGGGCACAAGGGGGAGCGGTACTTCCTAACCATAGTGGATGACTGGAGCAGGCTAATGTGGGCGTATCCGCTGAAGCAGAAAGATCACGCCGCCTCCACGATTCGGGACGATTGGCTGCCGTTCGTGGAGAAGCAAGCGGAGTGTGTGGTGAAGCGGATTAGGACAGATCGGGGTGGTGAGTTCCTTGGAGCTGAGATGACGGCCTGGCTCAAGAAGCAGGGCATCCAGAGGGAGCTGACCACGGCTTACACCCCACAGTCCAACGGTGTAGCAGAACGGGCGAACCGGACAATTCTGGAGACAGCTAGGGCGCTGCTCATAGAATCTGGGCTGGGCAACTTGATGTGGCCCCATGCTGTTCGGCACGCTACCGTCGCTAGGAACAGGGTACTCACAAAGGTTGGGGATGACTCGTGGGTGCCGTTGGAGAGGTGGCTTGGGAGGAAGCCGCCGGTGGACATGCTGAGGGTGTTCGGTTGCATGGCAGTCGCCCACGTTCCCAAGACCTACCGCAGTAAGTTGGGGGCGAGTGCAATCTGGTGTGTGCATTTGGGGCTGGCTGCTGAGAGCAAGGGATGGCTGCTGTGGGAGCCTTCCAAGGGTGTGTTGTTTGACAGCAGGGATGTGAAGTTTGTTGAGGGCATGATGTATGGGAGCTGGGAGAAACAGCCGGAGGCCAGGGTGTCCCAGCAGATGGAGCAGATTACCATGCAGCTGGACCTGACTCCTAGTGTGTGGGAGGAGGGAGAGGAGGCAGCTGCAGAGGGTGGTGATAAAGAGAAGGTGCAGGAGGCACCTGCCGGTGAAAACAATGGTGTGGAGATTAGCGGTAGCACTAGTGGAGCTGCTGGATCCGAGGGAGGAGAGCAGCAGCAGGGGAAAACTAAGAAGCCGAAGGGTGTTATTATGAAGGGATGGGAGACACCCGTCTCCAGGCCAGGACGTACCCGTATGGCTACTAAGAAGCTGACTGCAGGAGCTGATGTAGCGGAGCAGCAGCTTGGGACCGAGGAGGCATTGCTGATTCTACCGCATGGCTATGACCCGGATGAGGAGGATCAACCTGCGTACTGTTTTCTTGCCCCTGCACCAGAGGAACCAGCTAGCATGGAGGAGGCATTAGCTGGACCAGATAGGGACAAATGGCTAGCTTCCAGGGATGCTGAATACCAGAGCCTGCTGGAGAATGGGACTTGGGAACTAGTGGTGCTGCCTGAGGGAAAGAAAGCGGTACAATGCAAGTGGGTGCTAAGGATCAAGACTGACGACAAGGGGCAGGTCACCATCTACAAGAGTAGGTTGGTGGCTAAGGGGTTTATGCAGAAGGAGAAGCGGGACTTCAATGAGATCTTTGCTCCCACTGCCAAACCCCCTACCCTTCGTGTCTTGTTGGCAGATGCAGCCGTTAGTGGGAAGTTCATTATCCAGATGGACATATCAACGGCATTTCTCAACGGGATTTTAGAGGAGGAGGTGTTCATGACGCAGCCACCTGGGTATGAGGATGGTACGGGCAGGGTGTGCAGGCTGAAAAAGTCCATCTATGGCTTGAAGCAGGCGCCACGCTGCTGGTACCAGAAGTTGGCAGCTGTTTTAGAGGAGATGGGATTCAGGACCAGCAGCTGTGATGAGAGCCTCTTTCTCAAGGGGGAGGGGGAGAAGCTGGTGCTGTTTCTGGTCTATGTGGACGACATTCTTCTCTTTAGCAGCAGCATGAAGGAGATCCAGAAGGTGCAGCAGCAGCTGATGGAGAACTTCAAGTGCAAGAACCTTGGGGAGGTAAAGTACTACCTCGGGATGCACGTGGAGAGGGATCTGGATCACAGGTGGTTGAAGCTGCACCAGGAGAAGTTCATCAAGGAGCTTGGGGAGAAGTACGGAATTGAGAATGAGCGCAAGGTTGCAACTCCCCTGCCAGCAGAATTCAAGCTTGTGAAAGCTGCAGAGGATGAAGGAGTTGAAGCCGAGGAGCAGCAGCAATTTCAGTCCTTGGTGGGCAGCCTCTTGTATGCAGCAGTTCACACGAGACCCGACATCTCTTTCTCGGTTGGGCAGCTGGCTAGGGTAGTGCAGAATCCATCAGAGGAGCAGGTGGATGCAGCTGAGCGTGTGGTGAAGTATCTGAACTCTCACCCAAGCATTGGAGTTCAATACTCCGCATCTGCACAGGTGAAGCAGAAAGGGGTTGAGGTGCTGAAAGAGAAGGGGGAGAGGCTTGGAGAAGGCAAGCTTTTTCTCACTTGCTTTACTGATGCTACGTGGGCCTCTGAGAAGGAGGATTCCTCATCTGTGGGAGGATACATCTGCGTAGTTGGGGGAGGACCGGTTAGTTGGAGGTCAAAGAAGCAGACGGAGACAGCACTCTCTTCCGTGGAGTCAGAGTACATGGCGATGTTCCATGGGGTGAAGGAGGTGATTTGGCTGAGGAGGTTGTTAGAGGAGATTGGCCAGGAGCAGAAGGTTGCTACGCCGCTGTTTTGTGATAGCAAGGGGGCTCTTGGGATGGCCAGGAACGCTGTGCTTCATGGGCTGAACAAGCACATGCGTATCAAGTGGCACTGGCTGCGTAAGGAGGTGAAGAGGGGGACGGTGAATCCGATCTACATCAAGACTCACCAGCAGCCAGCGGACTTCCTCACCAAGAGGCTTGCGGATGAGTCTCATTGGCGTTGTGTGCGCATGAGTGGAATGAGCATGAACTAGTATGGAATGATGGGGATGCAGCCGGCAGGCTGAGGGGGAGTGTGTTGGGTGCAAATTCACATTGCACGACATCCTGCCGTCTGTTTGTACGAGTATGCGTGTGCGAATGCATTTGCGTGTGAATGGTATGTTTGTGTGTTTGTTTGCTTTCGCAATTTTCGCTTGAAGCATTTGCAGGTACTCGCAAAATGTGCGCTTCGGCATAACATTGTACGCGCTATGAACAGTACAAGCAGAAAGGACGAGCTCGCAAAGGAACCCAAGATGGAAGCTTTGCGGTTCGGCTTACTTGATTGCGCAGATTCAGTTCTATCCAACTCGAAATTGTACTGTTTTGTTTGGTTGACTATAGTGTAGCAGGGCAGGCACTATAGGGGTACAATTTAGGTGAAGGTTGGATGTTGTTTGTCTGTATCTGCATGCTACAGGGCCAGGGGAAACCAGCGGAACCAGCATTTGGCTGGTTGGGCAAAGACAAAACAGGTTCTGTTTTTAGGACCTGAACCTGGTTGTTGTTTTCCCAGGTTGGAAAAACAGAACCAGAGGTTGTTCACCAACCTATCACCTGCTATTTTGTTCAGCCAGGTTGGTTCTGTTGCTTGGAATTATTTGGGATCATCCCTGGTTGTTCCCAGGTTGATTCCCAAGGTCCTTGCTAGCTAGAGCTATTTATTCCTTCTCTGTTTGTACCTGAATATAGTGAAATTGATTCAAGCGAATTCCTTCCTTGCTGGAATTTCTTTTCTACGCGGTGCGACGGCGGAATGCTACCCGAGTCAACGCTAGTACGCTAGCACTCCAACGCTAGGCTAACGCTGTCCGAGCCATAACTTCGTAATGGCAGAACTTTTCGCGAGGCAACTTGGCTTATTTTAAAGCTCTTAGAATGAGCTTCGATATAGGAAATTCTCAGCTTAATCCGGTCGACGGTCTGCACGATACACTGCGCGACGTTCAAGGTACTTGCTGTTTTGACTAAGTCCCTCTTGATCCCTCTCTCTACAAACTCGGACCCGAGGATAGGGGCTGGTCTTGTACCAGGCACCCAAGGACCCTTGGAGGTGACCCCGAGGAGAGGTTTTAAGTGTGATAAAGTCTTAATAGCTTGAGTTTATTAGGCCCTTACACCAACAGGTGCTAGTGAGGCAGCTGCTCTAGGTGCTTGTGCGTCTGCCCCCCCCTGGTACTGAGTCGACTGCAGCACTGCACACCTTCACGCTGGACTCAGGTGCTTCTCGCTGCTTCTTTCGTGACTGCACTGCCCTTGAGCCGCTTGCTCGGCCAGTTGCTGTCTCCCTCGCTGACCCCTCTGGGGGTCCGGTCATTGCGACCTCCTCCACTGTCCTTCCTTGTCCTGCGGTCCCGTCGGGCACACTGTCAGGTCTCCACCTCCCCTCGTTCTCTACGAACTTGTGGCAGGTTGTGCACTCCAGGACGGGAGTGTTCACCAGTTCACCCCTGCCTAAGAGCGTGTGACACACTGCACGTGTGCTCGTACGGGCCGCCACTTGGCTACCTTCACTCGGCAGCCAGGGTCGGACATGTACACACTGACCACTGAGTCCCCTCAGGTCGCTGCGTCTGCGTCTGCGTCCGCGTCAGGTCAGCTGTCTGCCCCCTGCTCGTGTCGCTCTCTGGCGCACGAGACTGTCATCTGGCACCACCGACTTGGCCACCCGTCTGTGCAGCGCCTTCGTGCCATGCACTCCCGGTACCTTGTCTCTGATCTTCCCAGAGTCCTCCCTCCCCTCCCACCCTCGCCTGCTCCTCCCTGTCTTCCCTGTGTCGAGGGGCGGCAGCGCGCTGCTCCTCACTCCTCCTCGTTTCCCCCGACGACTGCTCCCTTGCAGACTCTCCACATGGACGTGAGGGGCCCAGCCCGCGTCCGTGGTCAGGGTCAGGAGAGGTACTTCCTGATAGTTGTTGACGACTACTCGCGCTACACCACGGTCTTCCCCTTGCGCACCAAGGGTGAGGTCCCTGATGTCTTGATCCCTTGGATCCGCAGAGCCCGTCTCCAGCTCAGTGAGCGTTTCCGCTCGGACTTTCCTGTCCTGCGCTTGCACTCTGACAGAGGTGGTGAGTTCTCCTCCGACCTTTTGGCAGCCTACTGTGCTGAGAACGGCATTGAGCAGTCGTTCACGCTTCCGTCCTCTCCACAGCAGAATGGGATTGCAGAGCGCTGCATTGGCCTGGTCATGGAGGTTGCCCGTACCTCCTTGATCCATGCGGCTGCCCCCCACTTTCTGTGGCCGTTTGCGGTCCGGTACGCTGCGCATCAGCTCAACCTCTGGCCCCGTGTCTCCTTGCCGGAGACCTCGCCCACACTGCTGTGGACGGGGGAGGTTGGCGATGCGTCGCGATTCCGGGTTTGGGGATCTCGAGCTTTTGTCGACGATTCGTCTCCGGACAAGCTGTCCTCTCGTGCTGTTCCCTGCGTCTTCCTCGGCTTTGTTCTGGACGCGCCTGGTTGGCAGTTTTACCACGCCACCTCGCGCCGGGTCTTGCCCTCTCAGGACGTCACTTTTGACGAGTCTGTCCCCTACTACCGCCTCTTCCCCTACCGCAATGCCCCGCTCCCTCCCCCGCCTCTCTTCCTCGCGCCAGGTGCTGCTCTCGTAGACCCCCTCCCCCCTCAGGGTGCCGCTCCCTCAGGTGTGTCTCAGGTAGACCCGGTCGAGCCTGTTGAGGTTGCTGTCGACTCTCGTCCTGCTGCGGGGGAGAACAAGGGGTCACAAGACCAGTCAAGAAAACCAAAGCAAGATCAGGGTGGATCACAACGTCACCACACATTCCGAGCACAAGTTCAAGGCCACAAGGCCAGTTCACATGCAGGATTACATATATATATATAAGGCTAAACAAACAAGAGCAAGTGTATATATATATGTAAAAGTACAAACAAAGTCAAGGGGTGAGCAAGTGAGGCAAGGTAGGCACAAGACCCAGCTGAGTACAGAAGCGCTAATGATCACAAGGTGCAAGTGCCTTGGTGAAGAAATTAGCAGTGTTGGCCTGAGAGGCCACGTACGCAAGGTGCAGCTGACCACGCTGCTGGAGCTCACGAGCAAGGAAGTAGCGAAGAGCAATTTGCTTCGTTCTATGCTCCAGTCTCTGCTCCCGACACAAGGCCAGCATGGCCTTGTTGTCTACGTACAGCACTGGACAAGAACGAGGCGGCTCTCTGACGTCAGTCAGCAGGTAGGTGAGCCAGCGAAGCTCCTATGCAGCCATGGCCCCTGCGTAGATCTCATCCTCACAACTGGAGTCGAGAACAGAAGACGAGCGGGTAGCCCGCAACGAAACAGAGCCGGAACCAAGGCTGAAGGTGTAACCACAACTGGAGTCGAGAACAGAAGACGAGCGGGTAGCCCGCAACGAAACAGAGCCGGAACCAAGGCTGAAGGTGTAACCCTGTGACAACCGCTACGTAGCCTGGTCGTCAGCTCATGAAGCGTCTACGTGCCCAGTGAGGACCACTGGACGTCGCCCTCCAAGCACAAGCCCCATGCTCGATGTACTGCACAAGTAGCGCAACACCCTCTTCGCTGCAGCCATGTGCTCCGGTCTGTGTCTCCCAGGAGCAACATAGCGTGCGAGAATGCTAAGAGGGTATGCAAGGTCAGGTCGTGTGCAGGTCTTCAGGTACATGAGGTAGCCAACAAGCTCTGAATACGGGCCACTCGGCTCTACGGACTCATCCAAAGGCAGAGCTGAGAGCGAGTAGGCAGAGGAGTGGCCTGAGGCGAGGAGTACGTGAAGTCGAAGCGCTGAAGGACCTGCTGCACCATGTGTGACTGAGTCAGGGTAATGGTGCGGCGTGCTCTGTCCCGGGTGATCTACAAGCCAAGGTAGCTGCGCAGTTCACCGAGGTCTGTGCACGTGTGTCTCTTCTACAGCTCGGACTTCACGTAGGCGAGTCCAGCAGTGTCAGCTGTGGCAAAGACCAAGTCGTCGACGTACACGAGGATGTATAACGGCGGCAAAGAAGTGTCGGTGCGCAGAAACAGCGACGGGTCGGCAGTAGAGGGAGCAAACCCAAGAGCCGCAAGTGTAGTCCTCAGTGTGTCGTGCCACTCACGCGGTGCCTGGCGGAGACCGTAGACTGGCCGCCGGAGGCTCCACTGCGTGCCAGGAGGAAAAGTCGCAGTGAAGCAGGGTGGGCGGTGCAGCCAGATCTCCTCGTGCAGGCTGCCCTGCAAGAAAGCAGTGCTGAAGTCAAGAGAGTGTAGCTCGTAGTTACGGTGAGCAGCTATGTGCAGCAGTACCCGAAGAGTGGTCATCTTCGGGGTGGGAGAGAAGGTCTGAAAGTAGTCAACTCCCTGCCGCTGACTGAATCCACGAGCCACGTAACGCGCCTTGAAGACAGGTGGAGAACCCGGCGACCGCTTCATCCTGAAAATCCACATGCCACTGACGATGTTCGCCCAAGGCGGGGGAACCTCGTCAACGAAGGTGCCTATGGACTTCCAGGAAGCCATCTCTGCGTCCATAGCTACCTGCCACTGTGAGGAGTAGGGACCCTCTATCGCCTCCGCGTAAGAGCGCAGAGTCGGGATGTCAAGTGCATCCGGGTCTCCCTCAGGGGTAAGCAGTACGGACACGAGATGGGGTGAAGCAGCAGCCAAATACTGGAACTCCTCCAGCCTGTCCTCAAGTCCGCGCCGAAACTCTCTCTGAGCTGGAGACGAGCTGCGCGGATCCAGTCGATCAACACCTTAGTGACATCACCCTTGCTGCGCAAGGGGAAGACTATGGTGTAACGCGAGTAGTCGTCACCCACCAGCAGGAAGTAGCGGCGTTTGTTGGCTGAATTGGGAGAGGAGCAGCAAGGACCTACCGCACTTTATTGTGACAGCCAGGGTGCCATTGCTCTTTCTAAGAACCCTGTCTTGCATGGACTCACGAAGCACATGAGGGTGAAGTGGCATTGGACGAGGAACATGGTAACCGTGGGTGATGTTGAGTTGCGCTACGTGAAGACCACGGGGCAGCCGGCTGACATGATGATCAAGAGGCTGGTGGAGCAGCAGCATTGGAAGTGTTGCAAGCTGGCTGGGATGGCTCTGAACTGAGAGAGCAACATATCCTAAGGCCAACAATCCGAGGGGGAGTTTGTTGTGCAACCCTTTGGTTTGCACTCGGCTTGTTGTCCGTGTGCGTGCATGTGTGTGTAAATGGAATGGTATGAGGGCATGGGATAATATATATTTCATGCTTATAATAGTGTGTGAATGTTGAGTCATGATGTCGAGTGTGTGTGTTGAGTCAATAGCGAGTTATTGCTAGACGCGTGTTACGCGGTCGTTTGTGTCTCGCGCATGGTTTCTATTTTGTCGTGCGCGGTTTCTATTTTGTCCTGTGTCGAACGTTCGGTGTGTCGCAGGTGTGTGCAACAGACCGATCAAGAACTCAAGGATGAGTTTGTGATGAAGAGCCCGAGCCTTGGTGTCAAGCCTCAAGTGATTTCGAAGCTCGCCAAAAGGGTACACCTCAAGATATTGAAGATAGTCACATTACTTTGTGTAGTGTAATTTTTCACTTGGTGTAGGCACTAGTGAAGGGTAGTTTCGAGACCCTTCGTGGTTGGGGACAGTGTGGCACTGTTTCACATCACTGTACCTCGGCTCTTGGGGTTTGTAGGAGCTGGGAGTCATTCCCAACTCGTAACTCTCCCTAACTCTTCCTATCTTGTGTTTCTAAGACTATAGTGGCTGCCATAGTGCCGTTCGTTCAAACCAACGCTGTGTCGTCAATACTTGGTCAAATCGTGCAATCTAAATTGCCTAGTGTAGGCGACACTAAGACGCTCCAGATCCAAGTTGAATCAAGTCATTTGAAGCTGTGTCCAGAACGCTATGAACGTTTGAAGCCGCTATGCAGAAATCCGGCTGTGCACTCTATCTTTCGTTTTAGGCACATTGGAGCCTACTGTGACTATAACAAGTGGTATCAGAGCGCCTTGGAGCAGTTTCGACAATGGCTGGACCTGAGGAAAGGGGTTGCAGAGGTGCTGGTGGCAGAGGAGAAGCCCAAGCTCAAGGCCAACCCCGTGATTCAACCATGGCGCCCGTGCAACCAAGTGTTGGCCCATCTAGGGATGAGCCTAGAGTATTTGGCCTTGACAAGTTCAATGGTGACAACTTTGCTGAGTGGTCCTTCAGAATGGAGAACATATTTGACCACTATGACCTGCTGGAGGTGATGGAAGGAACGGAGAAGCGTCCCGAGAACGACCCGGAGAAGAGCCCGTGGGTGCGGAAGAGTGCACAATGCTACCTCCTACTTGGGCAAGCGTTGGGGAGCAGCCAAATCCGTCACATCAAGCCTTTCCAGCGTGAACCAGAGAAGGGACCAAAAGCATGGGCTGCTCTCAAGGGTGTACACGCTCCTGCAACAGCGGCGGTAGCTGTGGTGTTGGAACGGCAAATGGCGACGTTACGAATTGAAGAGGATGAAGCGGTTGAAGAAAGGGTGCAGAAATTCTTCGACTTGTTGATGCGGCTTGAGGGAACGGATTTGAACTATAGTGAGCTCCAAAAGAAGACCAAGTTGCTGGCCCTAGTCCCAGAATCATGGTCCTCGCTCATCATCAACCTGAATCGCGATTTGCCCCGCCTCTCGCTCGAAGACGTGAAGCGAGCTATCCTTCAAGAGGATTTCCGCCGCCGTGATTTGGCGAGTGCGGATCGCGCTGGGGCAGCGAGCATCGTGTTGGGTGCAAATTCACATTGCACGACATCCTGCCGTCTGTTTGTACGAGTATGCGTGTGCGAATGCATTTGCGTGTGAATGGTATGTTTGTGTGTTTGTTTGCTTTCGCAATTTTCGCTTGAAGCATTTGCAGGTACTCGCAAAATGTGCGCTTCGGCATAACATTGTACGCGCTATGAACAGTACAAGCAGAAAGGACGAGCTCGCAAAGGAACCCAAGATGGAAGCTTTGCGGTTCGGCTTACTTGATTGCGCAGATTCAGTTCTATCCAACTCGAAATTGTACTGTTTTGTTTGGTTGACTATAGTGTAGCAGGGCAGGCACTATAGGGGTACAATTTAGGTGAAGGTTGGATGTTGTTTGTCTGTATCTGCATGCTACAGGGCCAGGGGAAACCAGCGGAACCAGCATTTGGCTGGTTGGGCAAAGACAAAACAGGTTCTGTTTTTAGGACCTGAACCTGGTTGTTGTTTTCCCAGGTTGGAAAAACAGAACCAGAGGTTGTTCACCAACCTATCACCTGCTATTTTGTCCAGCCATGTTGGTTCTGTTGCTTGGAATTATTTGGGATCATCCCTGGTTGTTCCCAGGTTGATTCCCAAGGTCCTTGCTAGCTAGAGCTATTTATTCCTTCTCTGTTTGTACCTGAATATAGTGAAATTGATTCAAGCGAATTCCTTCCTTGCTGGAATTTTTTGTCTACGCGGTGCGACGGCGGAATGCTACCCGAGTCAACGCTAGTACGCTAGCACTCCAACGCTAGGCTAACGCTGTCCGAGCCATAACTTCGTAATGGCAGAACTTTTCGCGAGGCAACTTGGCTTATTTTAAAGCTCTTAGAGTGAGCTTCGATATAGGAAATTCTCAGCTTAATCCGATCGACGGTCTGCACGATACGCTGCGCGACGTTCAAGGTACTCTTGCTGTTTTTGACTAAGTCCCTCTTGATCCCTCTCTCTACAAACTCGGACCCGAGGATAGGGGCTGGTCTTGTACCAGGCACCCAAGGACCCTTGGAGGTGACCCCGAGGAGAGGTTTTAAGTGTGATAAAGTCTTAATAGCTTGAGTTTATTAGGCCCTTACACCAACAAGCTGGTATCAGAGCTGCGTTATAGTGATCCTCGTTATAGGTAGCTATGGCGGGCAACACCTCGGCGGTAGCTGGTGAATCTTCAGCCCAAGATCGTAGCGGCAGCCAAGATTCTGGTGTTTCTGCGCCAAGGGGAGCGCGAACAAGCCAGGGCTCGCTGATCAAGGAGGTGCTGAAAAACTTCACCGTCGAGAAGTTCAATGGTGAGGGCTATGATGATTGGGCCTGGAAAATGCAACTTTATTTCCGTCAAATCGGATTGCTGAAACTAATGATTGGGGAGGAGCCTAGACCGAGTGACCCCGCCCTTCAGGAAGATTGGGACGAGCGCGCCTCGGCTGGCTACTACTTGATGTCGCAGAGTTTGGAGCTGAACCAGCGTCACCACGTCATGCACCTGCTGCCGGAGGTTGAGTGCGGTCCGAAGGCGTGGACCGTGTTGAAGGAGCTGCACGCCCCGACCTCTGTTGTTGCAACATTGATGCTGGAGAGGGAGCTGTCCGCGTTGCGCCTGAGCGAGGGAGAGCCAGTGCAACCTGTCCTGGACAAATTGCGCGACCTCTACGCGAAGTTGGCGATCGCGGGAATCACCTACCCAGAGCAGACCAAGTGCCTGAAGATGCTCTCGCTGCTGCCGGAATCGTGGCTTCAATTCACGAGCGGATTGAGCCTGCCGCAGAACCAGAGCTCGTGGACGCTCGAGTGGGTGCGGACGAAGATTCTGGAGGAGGACTTCCGTCGCCGCCAACTGAGGGGTGGAGACGACGGCAGCAGCGGCTACGGGATGCAAGGGAGCCGACGTGGCAAAGGACGTGGCTTCGGTGGTGCTGGACGCGGTGCAAAGAAAGACGACGACTCCAACGACCAACAAGGAGGTACCGGTTGGGGTCGCGGTGCGAAATCTGGACGTGGGGGCAAGTCGGGTGCTGGTGGCAAAATGAAAGGGAGTTGCTGGTATTGTGAGAAGGAAGGGCACCCCTGGTTTTTGTGCTATAAGAAACCCGATGGATGGACCCCCCAGAATCGTCACCAGGATGGCGGCGCGCGGAGGAACCAGAAAAACGGCGCCAACATGGTCGCTGATTCGTCCGACAACAACCCGAAGGGCAACGGCGGTGCGGAGAAGAAGAAGGAGCGCACCGCAGGCCAATTCTTCCATATGGGAGACAAGGGGGAGCAAGGAGACGCATCTGCTAAGGCTGGAGCAGAGCTGCACCCCCTGGACTATTGGGTGTTGGACACAGGCGCTGCTTGGACAATGACGCCGCGCAAGGACCTGCTGGACGACGTACGCGCTGCACCGATTAATGAGGTGTGCTCTGCCTCTGGACACATGTTGAAGGTGGCTGGTGCGGGACGAGCTGCATTTAAGGGAGCGGATGGCAAGCCGGTGGTGCTGCACGACGTTCTCCTCGTCCCCGACCTGAAGGCCAACCTCATCTCCCTCCGTAAGCTTGGCAAGGCGGGGGTGAACACCAACACGGATGGGGCTCGCACTTATAAGGGGAAGCTGGGCAATCGGGTGCTTTGGGATCTGCACGAGAGCAAGGACGTGTACAGATCTATGTGGCAGCTGCCGGCGCTGGCGTGGCACGGTGGGGGGCAGGCTGGAGAGGGGTCTGCATCCCAGGGGGAGTGCAACGCCGTTGGAGGGGTTGGTGTGAAAGTGTCGGCCAGATCTGGGGAGACAGATTGGGCAACTGCACACCGACGTTTGGGGCATGTGGCAATGCCTTTGCTGAAGCAGCTGGAGAAGGATGGAGCCGTTAAGGGCTTAAAGCTGAACGGACAACCACCCGATGATAACTGTGAAATTTGCCTCCTTTCAAAGTTCACCCGTTTCCCCTTCCATAGTGTGGCTGGCAGGAGCAAAAAGCCGTTGGAGCTGGTCCACATGGACTTGGTGGGGCCGCTGCCGGTGCAAGGGCACAAGGGGGAGCGGTACTTCCTAACCATAGTGGATGACTGGAGCAGGCTAATGTGGGCGTATCCGCTGAAGCAGAAAGATCACGCCGCCTCCACGATTCGGGACGATTGGCTGCCGTTCGTGGAGAAGCAAGCGGAGTGTGTGGTGAAGCGGATTAGGACAGATCGGGGTGGTGAGTTCCTTGGAACTGACATGACGGCCTGGCTCAAGAAGCAGGGCATCCAGAGGGAGCTGACCACGGCTTACACCCCACAGTCTAACGGTGTAGCAGAACGGGCGAACCGGACAATTCTGGAGACAGCTAGGGCGCTGCTCATAGAATCTGGGCTGGGCAACTCCATGTGGCCCCATGCTGTTCGGCACGCTACCGTCGCTAGGAACAGGGTACTCACAAAGGTTGGGGATGACTCGTGGGTGCCGTTGGAGAGGTGGCTTGGGAGGAAGCCGCCGGTGGACATGCTGAGGGTGTTCGGTTGCATGGCAGTCGCCCACGTTCCCAAGACCTACCGCAGTAAGTTGGGGGCGAGTGCAATCTGGTGTGTGCATTTGGGGCTGGCTGCTGAGAGCAAGGGATGGCTGCTGTGGGAGCCTTCCAAGGGTGTGTTGTTTGACAGCAGGGATGTGAAGTTTGTTGAGGGCATGATGTATGGGAGCTGGGAGAAACAGCCGGAGGCCAGGGTGTCCCAGCAGATGGAGCAGATTACCATGCAGCTGGACCTGACTCCTAGTGTGTGGGAGGAGGGAGAGGAGGCAGCTGCAGAGGGTGGTGATAAAGAGAAGGTGCAGGAGGCACCTGCTGGTGGAGGTGATGGTGTGGAGATTAGCGGTAGCACTAGTGGAGCTGCTGGATCCGAGGGAGGAGAGCAGCAGCAGGGGAAAACTAAGAAGCCGAAGGGTGTTATTATGAAGGGATGGGAGACACCCGTCTCCAGGCCAGGACGTACCCGTATGGCTACTAAGAAGCTGACTGCAGGAGCTGATGTAGCGGAGCAGCAGCTTGGGACCGAGGAGGCATTGCTGATTCTACCGCATGGCTATGACCCGGATGAGGAGGATCAACCTGCGTACTGTTTTCTTGCCCCTGCACCAGAGGAACCAGCTAGCATGGAGGAGGCATTAGCTGGACCAGATAGGGACAAATGGCTAGCTTCCAGGGATGCTGAGTACCAGAGCCTGCTGGAGAATGGGACTTGGGAACTAGTGGTGCTGCCTGAGGGAAAGAAAGCGGTACAATGCAAGTGGGTGCTAAGGATCAAGACTGACGACAAGGGGCAGGTCACCATCTACAAGAGTAGGTTGGTGGCTAAGGGGTTTATGCAGAAGGAGAAGCGGGACTTCAATGAGATCTTTGCTCCCACTGCCAAACCCCCTACCCTTCGTGTCTTGTTGGCAGATGCAGCCGTTAGTGGGAAGTTCATTATCCAGATGGACATATCAACGGCATTTCTCAACGGGATTTTAGAGGAGGAGGTGTTCATGACGCAGCCACCTGGGTATGAGGATGGTACGGGCAGGGTGTGCAAGCTGAAAAAGTCCATCTACGGCTTGAAGCAGGCGCCACGCTGCTGGTACCAGAAGTTGGCAGCTGTTTTAGAGGAGATGGGATTCAGGACCAGCAGCTGTGATGAGAGCCTCTTTCTCAAGGGGGAGGGGGAGAAGCTGGTGCTGTTTCTGGTCTATGTGGACGACATTCTTCTCTTTAGCAGCAGCATGAAGGAGGTCCAGAAGGTGCAGCAGCAGCTGATGGAGAACTTCAAGTGCAAGAACCTTGGGGAGGTAAAGTACTACCTCGGGATGCACGTGGAGAGGGATCTGGATCACAGGTGGTTGAAGCTGCACCAGGAGAAGTTCATCAAGGAGCTTGGGGAGAAGTACGGAATTGAGAATGAGCGCAAGGTTGCAACTCCCCTGCCAGCAGAATTCAGGCTTGTGAAAGCTGCAGAGGATGAAGGGGTTGAAGCCGAGGAGCAGCAGCAATTTCAGTCCTTGGTGGGCAGCCTCTTGTATGCAGCAGTTCACACGAGACCCGACATCTCTTTCTCGGTTGGGCAGCTGGCTAGGGTAGTGCAGAATCCATCAGAGGAGCAGGTGGATGCAGCTGAGCGTGTGGTGAAGTATCTGAACTCTCACCCAAGCATTGGAGTTCAATACTCCGCATCTGCACAGGTGAAGCAGAAAGGGGTTGAGGTGCTGAAAGAGAAGGGGGAGAGGCTTGGAGAAGGCAAGCTTTTTCTCACTTGCTTTACTGATGCTACGTGGGCCTCTGAGAAGGAGGATTCCTCATCTGTGGGAGGATACATCTGCGTAGTTGGGGGAGGACCGGTTAGTTGGAGGTCAAAGAAGCAGACGGAGACAGCACTCTCTTCCGTGGAGTCAGAGTACATGGCGATGTTCCATGGGGTGAAGGAGGTGATTTGGCTGAGGAGGTTGTTAGAGGAGATTGGCCAGGAGCAGAAGGTTGCTACGCCGCTGTTTTGTGATAGCAAGGGGGCTCTTGGGATGGCCAGGAACGCTGTGCTTCATGGGCTGAACAAGCACATGCGTATCAAGTGGCACTGGCTGCGTAAGGAGGTGAAGAGGGGGACGGTGAATCCGATCTACATCAAGACTCACCAGCAGCCAGCGGACTTCCTCACCAAGAGGCTTGCGGATGAGTCTCATTGGCGTTGTGTGCGCATGAGTGGAATGAGCATGAACTAGTATGGAATGATGGGGATGCAGCCGGCAGGCTGAGGGGGAGTGTGTTGGGTGCAAATTCACATTGCACGACATCCTGCCGTCTGTTTGTACGAGTATGCGTGTGCGAATGCATTTGCGTGTGAATGGTATGTTTGTGTGTTTGTTTGCTTTCGCAATTTTCGCTTGAAGCATTTGCAGGTACTCGCAAAATGTGCGCTTCGGCATAACATTGTACGCGCTATGAACAGTACAAGCAGAAAGGACGAGCTCGCAAAGGAACCCAAGATGGAAGCTTTGCGGTTCGGCTTACTTGATTGCGCAGATTCAGTTCTATCCAACTCGAAATTGTACTGTTTTGTTTGGTTGACTATAGTGTAGCAGGGCAGGCACTATAGGGGTACAATTTAGGTGAAGGTTGGATGTTGTTTGTCTGTATCTGCATGCTACAGGGCCAGGGGAAACCAGCGGAACCAGCATTTGGCTGGTTGGGCAAAGACAAAACAGGTTCTGTTTTTAGGACCTGAACCTGGTTGTTGTTTTCCCAGGTTGGAAAAACAGAACCAGAGGTTGTTCACCAACCTATCACCTGCTATTTTGTCCAGCCATGTTGGTTCTGTTGCTTGGAATTATTTGGGATCATCCCTGGTTGTTCCCAGGTTGATTCCCAAGGTCCTTGCTAGCTAGAGCTATTTATTCCTTCTCTGTTTGTACCTGAATATAGTGAAATTGATTCAAGCGAATTCCTTCCTTGCTGGAATTTTTTGTCTACGCGGTGCGACGGCGGAATGCTACCCGAGTCAACGCTAGTACGCTAGCACTCCAACGCTAGGCTAACGCTGTCCGAGCCATAACTTCGTAATGGCAGAACTTTTCGCGAGGCAACTTGGCTTATTTTAAAGCTCTTAGAGTGAGCTTCGATATAGGAAATTCTCAGCTTAATCCGATCGACGGTCTGCACGATACGCTGCGCGACGTTCAAGGTACTCTTGCTGTTTTTGACTAAGTCCCTCTTGATCCCTCTCTCTACAAACTCGGACCCGAGGATAGGGGCTGGTCTTGTACCAGGCACCCAAGGACCCTTGGAGGTGACCCCGAGGAGAGGTTTTAAGTGTGATAAAGTCTTAATAGCTTGAGTTTATTAGGCCCTTACACCAACACATCGGCCGTGGATATGGTCGAGGAAGAGGCAGAGGACGAGGGGGAGGAAGGTTTGGTGGCAGCAACTTCGGCGGAGGCCGCGGGAGTGGCGGTTACGGCAGCGACGACAAGAGCTACGGTCGCAGTCGCGGCCGATTCAACGGCGAGTGTCACTATTGCCACAAGAGCGGACACATGTGGCGGGACTGCTACAAACTCCCTGATGGTTGGACCCCTGCTCAAGGCCAAGAGGATAGAGGAGCAGGAGGAGAGAGAGGACGAGGCCGTGGAGGCCGTGGCGGTCGTGGTGGCGGAGCTGCAAACATGAAGAGCGGAGACAACGACAAGGACCCGAGCGACGATCGATACTGGAGGAGTACGGAGAGAGCATGTGGGGCGCTATTGCGAGCGCGGCATTCTCCAATCCGACTTCGGCTACGGGGGAGTGTGATTGGCTTACCTTGCATCGGCGAATGGGGCATGTGGCCCTGCCTATCTTGCAGAAGCTAGTGAAGAATGAGATGGTTGCTGGCATACGTGTGAAGGGGGAGCCCGATGAGGTGCTTGGCTGCTCGACGTGCATTCAAGCCAAGTTCACCCGGTTTCCGTTCCCTAGTTCGGAGGCAACGGCAAAGGCACCGCTTGATGAGGTGGTGATGGACGTGGTGGGCCCCCTGAAACTTGGAGCTGCTGGAGCTGAGTATTTTCTCACCATTGTCGACGTCTACACCCGCATGACTTGGGTGTATGTGCTGGCCAAGAAGAGCGACGTGGCTGAAACGTTGAAGATGGATTGGTTCCCGATGGTGGAGCGGCAACAAGACCGTCTAGTCAAGTCAATCCACACCGATCGAGGGGGAGAGTTCCTGAGCAAGTAGTTTGGGTTGTGGCTGAAGAAGAATGGTATTCGGCACTCCCTTACCAGGCCATACTCCCCTGCAATGAACGGCATCGCCGAGCGAGCGAACCGCACAACCACGGAGGCGGCACGCGGGTTGCTCATTGAAGCCGGGCTACCCGACTATTTCTGGCCTGATGCGGTGCGGAGCGCATGTGTGGCCAAGAACAGAGCCTTGACTCATGTGGGAGCAGACAAATGGGTGCCCTATGTGGAGTGGATAGGAAGGAAGCCAAAGGTGGATATGCTTCAGGTGTTCGGGTGGATGTGCATGGCGCTCGTGCCTAAGCATCTTCGACACAACAAGCTTGGTGCCAAAGCGGTGTGGGCCGTGCACTTGGGCATGGCTCAAAACAGCAAGGGATGGCTTCTTTGGGACCCATTCACCAAGAAGTTTTTGGTGAGCAGGGACTGCAAGTTCATGGAGAACTTCATGTACAAGGATTGGAAGGCGGAGAATGAGGCGAAGATAGGAGTGCGGTTTGGGGAGGTGAAGAGTTCTGGTTTGGAGCATGTGGAGCTGCCTTTGGAGCTGAGGAGCGGCAGCACAACCACGAGGCAATCTTCCCTTGTGAATGGGGGAGAGGAAGCCAATGATGCAGAGGAAGAAAAGGAGGAGGTGCGGCAAGTGAGCGAGCGTGCACCGTCACTCCCTTCCTGCACTACGAGTGCTCCACGGATTCGAGCCACACCGCAGCAACGCCAAGGCCTTCAAGTCCCTGCAGCTGAGGAGGAAGGAAGGGGGAAGAGGAGAGTTCAAGCCCCTAATAGGCTGATGCACTGGGAAAGCAAGGCAAGACAGCCCTGGCCGGAGCGGCAATGATGGTCGGAGACGACGAGGAGAGTGACTACGAAGAGTGTGCCTTCGCGTTCTTCTCTCTGGTGGAGATGCCGGGAGAACCAGCAACTCTCAAGGAGGCTTTGGAGAGTAGTGATGCTGAGGAGTGGAAGACGGCCATGGAGAGTGAGCTGAATAGCATCAAGGAGAATGACACGTTTGAATTGGTGGAGCTACCGGAGGGGCGTACGGCGATAACGTCCAAGTGGCTCTTCAAAATCAAGTCGGATGCCGACGGCAAGATCGAGCGCTACAAGTCTAGGCTTGTAGCCAAGGGGTACCAGCAGAAGGAGAAGGTGGACTTCAAGGAGCTGTTTGCCCCTGTAGTAAAGCCGACGACGCTGCGAACCCTATTCGCGGGAGCCGCCATCAAAGGATGGGTAGTAAAACAAATGGACATCGTAACGGCATTCCTTAACGGCATCCTTGAGGAGGAGATTTTTATGGCGCAGCCAGAGGGGTTTGATGATGGTAGTGGCAGAGTGTGGAAGCTGAAGAAGGCCCTCTATGGGCTGAAGCAGGCCCCTAGGCAATGGTACATGAAGCTGCGCGAAGTGTTGGAGGAGATCGGCTTCACTCCCTCAACGGCCGATCACTCCTTGTTCATGCTTGGCGAGGGGGAGCAGAGGAGCTTCATGGTGGTTTATGTGGATGACATTCTCATATTCTCACCCTCCTCTGACCTTGTGAAGGAGGTGATGCTGAAGCTGCATGACAAGTTCAAGTGCAAGTCCCTTGGTGACGTGAACTTCTACCTTGGGCTCCACATCGAACGAGACGTGGAGAAGCGGAGCATGCGAGTGCACCAACGGAAGTACCTGGAGGCGTTGGCTGCCAACTTCGGCCAGAGTGAAGGTCATGTGGCTACTCCCTTTCCCTCTGGGTTCAAGTGTGTGAAGGGGCCAGAGGAGAAGAGCGTTGGAGAAGAAGAGAGGCGCCGATTTTACTCGTTGGTGGGCAGCCTCATGTATGCGGCGGTAAACACCCGACCGGGCGTCGCGTTTACTACTGGGCAGGTGGCTAGGGTTGTGCAATGCCCTAATGAGGAGCAGGTAGCAGCTGGAATGAGGGTGGCCAAGTATCTTGGCCAAACATCGACCGTTGGGCTGCAATACTCGGCGGCGGCACAAAGGCGCCAAAAGGGCGCGGATGGTGTTGAGCCCGGGCGTTTGTTCCTCACCGCCTACTCGGATGCTTCATATGCATCAGAACCAGAGGACATGACAAGTGTGGGAGGCTTCATATGCTGTGTTGGTGGAGGCCCAACTGCTTGGGAGAGCAAGAAGCAGGTTGACCAAGCTTTGAGCTCGGTGGAGTCCGAGTACATAGCACTCTTCCGTGCGGTACGGGAGATTATGTGGCAGCGGCGTTTGTTGGCTGAATTGGGGGAGGAGCAGCAAGGACCTACCCCACTGTATTGTGACAGCCAGGGTGCCATTGCTCTTGCTAAGAACCCTGTGTTGCATGGACTCACGAAGCACATGAGGGTGAAGTGGCATTGGACGAGGAGCATGGTAACCGTGGGTGAAGTTGAGTTGCGCTACGTGAAGACCACGGGGCAGCCGGCTGACATGATGACCAAGAGGCTGGTGGAGCAGCAGCATTGGAAGTGTTGCAAGCTGGCTGGGATGGCTCTGAACTGAGAGAGCAACATATCCTAAGGCCAACAATCCGAGGGGGAGTTTGTTGGTGCAACCCTTTGGTTTGCACTCGGCTTGTTGTCCGTGTGCGTGCATGTGTGTGTAAATGGAATGGTATGAGGGCATGGGATAATACATATTTCATGCTTATAATAGTGTGTGAATGTTGAGTCATGATGTCGAGAGTGTGTGTTGAGTCAATAGCGAGTTGTCGCTAGACGCGTCTTACGCGGTCGTTTGTGTCTCGCGCGCGGTTTCTATTTTGTCGTGCGCGGTTTCTATTTCGTCCGGTGTCGAACGTTCGGTGTGTCGCAGGTGTGTGCAGCAGACCCATCAAGAACTCAAGGATGAGTTTGTGATGAAGAGCCCGAGCCTTGGTGTCAAGCCTCAAGTGATTTCGAAGCTCGCCAAAAGGGTACACCTCAAGATATTGAAGATAGTTACATTACTTTGTGTAGTGTAACATTTCACTTGGTGTAGGCCCTAGTGAAGGGTAGTTTCGAGACCCTTCGTGGTTGGGGACAGTGTGGCACTGTTTCACATCACTGTACCTCGGCACTTGGGGTTTGTAGGAGCTGGGAGTCATTCCCAACTCGTAACACTCCCTAACTCTTCCTATCTTGTGTTTCTAAGACTATAGTGGCTGCCATAGTGCCGTTCGTTCAAACCAACGCTGTGTCGTCAATACTTGGTCAAATCGTGCGACCTAAATTGCCTAGTGTAGGTGACACTAAGACGCTCCAGATCCAAGTTGAATCAAGTCATTTGAAGCTGTGTCCAGAACGCTATGAACGTTTGAAGCCGCTGTGCAGAAATCCGGCTGTGCACTCTATCTTTCGTTTTAGGCACATTGGAGCCTACCGTGACTATAACATCACCAAGTTCGTAGAGAAGCGAGGGGAGGTAAAGACCAGACAGGGTGCCAGAGGGGGCAGCCGGACACGGGAGGACAGTGGAGAAGTGAGCAAGGACAGGACCCCCAGAGGGTTCTGCCAGATTGAGTGCAACTGGCCGACCAAGCGGCGTGAGTGTGGTGCGGTCTCGAAAGAAGGGGCGAGAAGCCCCCGAGTCAAGGGTGTAGGTGTGGGAGGCCAGAGCCGACGCAGTACCTGAGAGAGAAGACTCACCAGCACCTAAGGAAGCAGACGCACTGGCACCTAGAGCAGCAGCCTCGCTAGCACCTAGAGCAGCAGCCTCACAAGTACCTAGAGTAGCAGTCCCAATGCCCGGGTCAGGCGGAAAACACCGGTAACAGTCACCCTCATCACTAATAGTCACAGCATACATGGCAGCAAGAATAGCATCAAATTCAAGGTCAAAGATAGCTACCCCTGCCCTAGAGAGCTCGCCCCAGCGAGGGATCTCAGTGGCCTCAGGGAACTGGTGACGCCAAGCGTCCGTCAGGCGGCCAAAGCAGCGCTGGGTGGAGTGCGCACCCCCGCGCGGATCACTCGCGCGGTCGGCGGTGCGCAGGACGTAGGTGCACGGACCAGTACCCCCACCCTGCTGGCGTGCAGCGTACCATTCACGAAGCTGCTGAGTGGGGGGGATCTCACGAGTGCTGCTGCTGCTGGCGCTGACCACCACCGAAGACGACTCTCTGCGCAGCGCCACCCCGATCAGCTCCACCTCCTCCGCCGCCGCCTCCTCCACCGCCGCCACCTCCGCCACCTCCGCTCCCACCGCCACCGCCGCCGCCGCCTCCGCCTCCACTGCTGCCATCGACGACCCCACCCCCGCCACCACCCCCACCGCCACCCCCACCCCCTCCGCCGCCTCCACCGCCGCCTCTACCGCCCCCGCTAGCTCCTCTAGCGCCCCTTCCCCCCTTGCCCTTGCCAGTGCGGCGTCTCCCGCTAGGGGCAGATGCCGCACCGACCGACTCAAGACCAACGAGGTCGGCCGCAGCAGCAGTGGCAACAGAGGGCAAGAGAGGAGAGGGGGAGCACCCCTCAAAGACAGGGGCACGAGGGTCACCACGAGAGGCTCCTACAGCGACTATGCTCTTCTCTGCTACTAGGAGGCGCTCCTCAAGGAGGTCAATGGTGAGGGTGGTGGGGCAAACAGAGAGAAAGTGGTCCCTGACCGGGCGAAGGGTGTCAGGGAGCCGGGTGACTATGTAGTAGAGGGTGATGTACATAGGGGGGGGGTTCTTGGCGCAGAACTCAGCGAGAAGGGCAGCGCGTTAGCGAATGTCACTAGTGCGAAGGTGCGTAATGAGGTCAGCGACTTTGGGAAAAGCTGCGAGGTCAGGGAAGAGGTACGGCATGATGAGGCGGCTAAGTGCAGTATGGGCAGGGGAAGAGTAGCGTGCAACTACTTCGTCATACAAGGTCCTAGCACTCTTTTACTGGCTAAAGTGTGCACGCTCAGAGGTAGGCAAGTGGCGACGCACAGCAAGACGTGCAGCAGCATCGCGTGTGGCCCACTGTGAGCGAACAGTGGCGTCAGCATCAGCAGTAGGGGCAGGAGAGGCGCCAAAAGTGAGGTCAAAGAGGGAGAGACTGTCTGCCCTATCACACTGTAGGAAAAGCTGCAGGTCATCTACCCAGACGTCAAAGTCAATGGCCCGACCCTCAGCGTCAAAAGCGAGGACACTGGGGTTAGCCATGACAGCAGTAGACTAGCAGCGAGAGCAGTAGGCTAAGGGCAGCGCAGTGGTAGAGGTGCCGCTCTTACCGGACAGGGCGGCTCGGCGGCTCGGCAGCAGCTGCAGCTCGGCGGCTTGGCGGCTCGGGCGGCTCGGGTGGCTCGGCAGCAGCGGCGGCTCGGCGGCTCGGCCGGCTTGGGTGGCTCGGCCGGCTCGGCAGCACAGCGGCAACGACGGCTCAGCGGCGCCGGCGGCTCGGTGGTGATGGCGGGGCCGCTAAGGGTGGCAACCTGTTGGCACAATTGGCAATTTACGTAGGTGTTTTGTGTTTACGTTTAGGCGCATATTCTCGTTCATTGGGGTACCCACATGTCAACTTGGAACTCACCAGAAAAAATCAACCTTGTAATCGTGCGAAGTGCCCACGCTATTGTCCTCGTAGTTTCGGGGGTAACTATTTCATGCGAGCACTCCGCAAGCACCACTGAAGCCCGATTTTCGCACTCGCAGTTTTTCCACGCAAACACTCCGTAAGCGCGCCAATTCGGGTTTTACTTAAAGACCTTCAGAATGGTTGTGGCTATTGTGTCCCAAGATTGCTCATCTTGCATTCACTTTCCCAAACACCTAGCTCTCAAATTTGCGCAAAACAAAACAACTAGGGCTTTATGTATACAGACGAACTTTCGTGCGTGAAAATTTCACGCAGAGCACTGACAAGGATCTGGTGCTTGTTCTGTTAACAAGAATCTGGAGAGAATATTCAATTTTGTGGCTGTTTAAGATTGTATTCCGAAGCTGGGACACCATCGAAGTTCCCCCACCGCGAGCCCGTTTTGGGGGTGGATGGGGTCCGTGTGGGGTGAAGCCCCTGTTTGGACATGTGACTAGATTAGGTGTGCGACCAGGTTGGTCAGAATCGCCTGACGGTTATTGGATCAGACTGGTTTCGTGCCCAATCAGAGCGCAAAATCAGTAAATGGCCAAAATTACTCGAGCGTGGGCTCATTGGATGTTGTGGGCTGATTCTGCAAGGTTCGTGACGGTCACGATAGTAAGTTGAAGTCATTGGATTTGAGTCCTAAACTCCCCGAACGTCCATGTCTCATTTTGACCTGCAAATCATTCGCACATCAGCTGACCGGCATGTTCCTTGGTGTCCAGACTTCGGATCTCGTGGGGAAACATTGAAATGTCACGTTGACATTTCGAGTCGCGTGGGGGAACTTCGGACGGTGTCCCAACTTTGGAATACAACCTAATTGACGGGTGTGCTCCCACGTTGGCCCACTACAGGTTTTTCTGTACGTTTAAGTGCGGTCTTATTGGATTTGTATCGGTGCCAATACGATTTTATCAGCGCCTGTCAAATTTCGCACTGTCAGAATCGTAGCTAGAATAAGGAGCCATAGCTAGGTAAGCCCTAGCTAGGCAAGAGAAGTTTAGGCAAAAAGAGGATACATATAGAAAACCCTAAATGGGTTGTACTCGCCCAGTACAGGCTAGAGAATAACATTCTGACACACCCCCATAGCCAAAGTGGGGTGTAATCAGTACAATGAGCAAGCAGGTATAGAGCAGGAGTTCACAAAGGTAAGCAAAGCTAGAGCTAGTCACAGAGGGCAAGTGAGGAGGAGGAGAGACTGTGGAGGGAGAGAAGATGGGAGGCAATGACTGAAGCTGCGGAGGCACGGGCACAGGAGCGGCTGACTCTGTGGCTACCGAAGCAAGGGCGACGGACTACTGGAGTGACTGGCTCCGAGGCTATAGACGAGCGGCAGGGGCAACGGACCCACTGGCGACTGGTGCAACAGGCTCACTGGCTACCGAAGCAAGGGCGACGGACTACAGGCGCTGCAGGCGACACGACAGCTACCTTCACACAACCTCCTCCAACTGCCCCACTCCCCTCTCACACACCCCCTGTTCAAACCCTAGCTCCACTCCCATGTAACCCCCCTAGCACCACTCCCTCGGCTTCCACACACCCACCTCCCTCAGCAGCAGCTTCAGCAGTGGGAGACGGAGAAGGAGGAGGAGCAGGTGACGGCTCACACACCCGCCACCCCCATACCCGTCACCCCCATACCCTGAGTGTGCGGTAAGCGAGCTCAGGTGTGCGCGAAGCGTGCACAAGTGTGCGGGAAGCGAACTCGGGTGTGCGGAAAGTGAACTCAGGTGTGCAGGGAGGGGGGGGCCGCAGGGCGACGCGCAGGTCGACGGGGACGGGCGCACGGGTCTCCGGGGGTGGCGCGCGGGTCGACGGGGCCGCCGCAAAGGGCGACGGGGAGCCGCGCGCGGGTCGACGGGGCTGCCGCGAAGGGCGACGGGGAGTCGCGCGCGGGTTGACGGGGCCGCCGCAAAGGGCGACGGAGAGCCGCTCGCAGGTCGACGGGGACGGGTGCGCGGGTCGACGGAATGCGAAACCGCCGCACGTGCCTAGGGTGCGCGGCGGGCAGGAAACCGCCACTCGTCCCGAGCGTATGGCATGCGGAAAACCGCCGCGCGCCACGAGCGCGCAGCGGGATGAAAAAGTGTCGCGCGCCCGGGGCGCGCGACTAGGAGAACAGTAGCAGCGGAAGCAGTAGGCGGGCCCACAGGCCAAGAGCGTAACAGCTCTGGTTCCATGTCAGAATCGTAGCCAGAACAAGGAGCCATAGCTAGGTAAGCCCTAGCTAGGCAAGAGAAGTTTAGGCAAAAAGAGGTTTCACTAGCAGCAATGAGGATACATATAGCAAACCCTATATGGGTTGTACTCGCTATAGAGCACCTCACTACAGGCTAGAGAATAACATTCTGACACGCACTTGTGCCCTGACCGGGTGAAGGTGGATCAGAATTCTCAGCTATTATTTCCGCAGTTCTCAATTTTCGCACGTTGACCCAGCGTGGTTTTTACAGGGGTATTTCAGGTTGTATGTTCTGTTGCTATTGAATTTTATCTATTACGGTTAAACTTCGGAAGTGCTCGAAATCGCTTAAACATTGAATGAAACCGTCCTGAGCCACGAATTTCTTAGCGTTTGTACCCGAATCCCGACCGAAACTCACCTGCGGGACACCCTCACGCGTGGCTTGTCGTGCACGAGTGCATTTTCGTGCCCACGAAAGTCTGTTTCATGGGCCGCGTTTGAACAATAGCTTTCGGGGACGCCTACAGTCGTCACGTGCTGCTTGAGTTTCACTAGTCGCTGCACATGTTTCCGCGGATTTGTGTGTCGAGGAATCCGCAAAATGCAGCAGCCTTTCGTGCCCGCTAGGTGAGTTGAGGTGGTGTTTTTGTTGGTGTAAGGGCCTAATAAACTCAAGCTATTAAGACTTTATCACACTTAAAACCTCTCCTCGGGGTCACCTCCAAGGGTCCTTGGGTGCCTGGTACAAGACCAGCCCCTATCCTCGGGTCCGAGTTTGTAGAGAGAGGGATCAAGAGGGACTTAGTCAAAACAGCAAGAGTACCTTGAACGTCGCGCAGCGTATCGTGCAGACCGTCGATCGGATTAAGCTGAGAATTTCCTATATCGAAGCTCACTCTAAGAGCTTTAAAATAAGCCAAGTTGCCTCGCGAAAAGTTCTGCCATTACGAAGTTATGGCTCGGACAGCGTTAGCCTAGCGTTGGAGTGCTAGCGTACTAGCGTTGACTCGGGTAGCGTTCCGCCATCGCACCGCGTAGAAAAGAAATTCCAGCAAGGAAGGAATTCGCTTGAATCAATTTCACTATATTCAGGTACAAACAGAGAAGGAATAAATAGCTCTAGCTAGCAAGGACCTTGGGAATCAACCTGGGAACAACCAGGGATGATCCCAAATAATTCCAAGCAACAGAACCAACCTGGCTGAACAAAATAGCAGGTGATAGGTTGGTGAACAACCTCTGGTTCTGTTTTTCCAACCTGGGAAAACAACAACCAGGTTCAGGTCCTAGAAACAGAACCTGTTTTGTCTTTGCCCAACCAGCCAAATGCTGGTTCCGCTGGTTTCCCCTGGCCCTGTAGCATGCAGATACAGACAAACAACATCCAACCTTCACCTAAATTGTACCCCTATAGTGCCTGCCCTGCTACACTATAGTCAACCAAACAAAACAGTACAATTTCGAGTTGGATAGAACTGAATCTGCGCAATCAAGTAAGCCGAACCGCAAAGCTTCCATCTTGGGTTCCTTTGCGAGCTCGTCCTTTCTGCTTGTACTGTTCATAGCGCGTACAATGTTATGCCGAAGCGCACATTTTGCGAGTACCTGCAAATGCTTCAAGCGAAAATTGCGAAAGCAAACAAACACACAAACATACCATTCACACGCAAATGCATTCGCACACGCATACTCGTACAAACAGACGGCAGGATGTCGTGCAATGTGAATTTGCACCCAACACACTCCCCCTCAGCCTGCCGGCTGCATCCCCATCATTCCATACTAGTTCATGCTCATTCCACTCATGCGCACACAACGCCAATGAGACTCATCCGCAAGCCTCTTGGTGAGGAAGTCCGCTGGCTGCTGGTGAGTCTTGATGTAGATCGGATTCACCGTCCCCCTCTTCACCTCCTTACGCAGCCAGTGCCACTTGATACGCATGTGCTTGTTCAGCCCATGAAGCACAGCGTTCCTGGCCATCCCAAGAGCCCCCTTGCTATCACAAAACAGCGGCGTAGCAACCTTCTGCTCCTGGCCAATCTCCTCTAACAACCTCCTCAGCCAAATCACCTCCTTCACCCCATGGAACATCGCCATGTACTCTGACTCCACGGAAGAGAGTGCTGTCTCCGTCTGCTTCTTTGACCTCCAACTAACCGGTCCTCCCCCAACTACGCAGATGTATCCTCCCACAGATGAGGAATCCTCCTTCTCAGAGGCCCACGTAGCATCAGTAAAGCAAGTGAGAAAAAGCTTGCCTTCTCCAAGCCTCTCCCCCTTCTCTTTCAGCACCTCAACCCCTTTCTGCTTCACCTGTGCAGATGCGGAGTATTGAACTCCAATGCTTGGGTGAGAGTTCAGATACTTCACCACACGCTCAGCTGCATCCACCTGCTCCTCTGATGGATTCTGCACTACCCTAGCCAGCTGCCCAACCGAGAAAGAGATGTCGGGTCTCGTGTGAACTGCTGCATACAAGAGGCTGCCCACCAAGGACTGAAATTGCTGCTGCTCCTCGGCTTCAACTCCTTCATCCTCTGCAGCTTTCACAAGCTTGAATTCTGCTGGCAGGGGAGTTGCAACCTTGCGCTCATTCTCAATTCCATACTTCTCCCCAAGCTCCTTGATGAACTTCTCCTGGTGCAGCTTCAACCACCTGTGATCCAGATCCCTCTCCACGTGCATCCCGAGGTAGTACTTTACCTCCCCAAGGTTCTTGCACTTGAAGTTCTCCATCAGCTGCTGCTGCACCTTCTGGACCTCCTTCATGCTGCTGCTAAAGAGAAGAATGTCGTCCACATAGACCAGAAACAGCACCAGCTTCTCCCCCTCCCCCTTGAGAAAGAGGCTCTCATCACAGCTGCTGGTCCTGAATCCCATCTCCTCTAAAACAGCTGCCAACTTCTGGTACCAGCAGCGTGGCGCCTGCTTCAAGCCATAGATGGACTTTTTCAGCTTGCACACCCTGCCCGTACCATCCTCATACCCAGGTGGCTGCATCATGAACACCTCCTCCTCTAAAATCCCGTTGAGAAATGCCGTTGATATGTCCATCTGGATAATGAACTTCCCACTAACGGCTGCATCTGCCAACAAGACACGAAGGGTAGGGGGTTTGGCAGTGGGAGCAAAGATCTCATTGAAGTCCCGCTTCTCCTTCTGCATAAACCCCTTAGCCACCAACCTACTCTTGTAGATGGTGACCTGCCCCTTGTCGTCAGTCTTGATCCTTAGCACCCACTTGCATTGTACCGCTTTCTTTCCCTCAGGCAGCACCACTAGTTCCCAAGTCCCATTCTCCAGCAGGCTCTGGTATTCAGCATCCCTGGAAGCTAGCCATTTGTCCCTATCTGGTCCAGCTAATGCCTCCTCCATGCTAGCTGGTTCCTCTGGTGCAGGGGCAAGAAAACAGTACGCAGGTTGATCCTCCTCATCCGGGTCATAGCCATGCGGTAGAATCAGCAATGCCTCCTCGGTCCCAAGCTGCTGCTCCGCTACATCAGCTCCTGCAGTCAGCTTCTTAGTAGCCATACGGGTACGTCCTGGCCTGGAGACGGGTGTCTCCCATCCCTTCATAATAACACCCTTCGGCTTCTTAGTTTTCCCCTGCTGCTGCTCTCCTCCCTCGGATCCAGCAGCTCCACTAGTGCTACCGCTAATCTCCACACCATCACCTCCACCAGCAGGTGCCTCCTGCACCTTCTCTTTATCACCACCCTCTGCAGCTGCCTCCTCTCCCTCCTCCCACACACTAGGAGTCAGGTCCAGCTGCATGGTAATCTGCTCCATCTGCTGGGACACCCTGGCCTCCGGCTGTTTCTCCCAGCTCCCATACATCATGCCCTCAACAAACTTCACATCCCTGCTGTCAAATAACACACCCTTGGAGGGTTCCCACAGCAGCCATCCCTTGCTCTCAGCAGCCAGCCCCAAATGCACACACCAGATTGCACTCGCCCCCAACTTACTGCGGTAGGTCTTGGGGACGTGGGCGACTGCCATGCAACCGAACACCCTCAGCATGTCCACCGGCGGCTTCCTCCCAAGCCACCTCTCCAACGGCACCCACGAGTCATCCCCAACCTTTGTGAGTACCCTGTTTCTAGCGACGGTAGCGTGCCGAACAGCATGGGGCCACATGGAGTTGCCCAGCCCAGATTCTATGAGCAGCGCCCTAGCTGTCTCCAGAATTGTCCGGTTCGCCCGTTCTGCTACACCGTTAGACTGTGGGGTGTAAGCCGTGGTCAGCTCCCTCTGGATGCCCTGCTTCTTGAGCCAGGCCGTCATCTCAGCTCCAAGGAACTCACCACCCCGATCTGTCCTAATCCGCTTCACCACACACTCCGCTTGCTTCTCCACGAATGGCAGCCAATCTTCCCGTATCGTAGAGGCGGCATGGTCCTTCTGCTTCAGCGGATATGCCCACATAAGCCTGCTCCAATCATCCACAATGGTCAGGAAGTACCGCTCCCCCTTGTGTCCCTGAACCGGCAGCGGCCCCACCAAGTCCATGTGGACCAGCTCCAACGGCTTCTTGCTCCTGCCAGCCACACTATGGAAGGGGAAACGGGTAAACTTTGAGAGCAAACAGATTTCACAGTTATCATCGGGTGGTTGTCCGTTCAGCTTCAAGCCCTTAACGGCTCCATCCTTCTCCAGCTGCTTCAGCAAAGGCATTGCCACATGCCCCAAGCGTCGGTGTGCCGTTGCCCAATCCGTCTCCCCAGATCTGGCCGACACTTTCACACCAACCCCTCCAACGGCGTTGCACTCCCCCTGGGATGCAGACCCCTCTCTAGCCTGCCCCTCACCATGCCACGCCAGCGCCGGCAGCTGCCACATGGATCTGTACACGTCCTTGCTCTCGTGCAGATCCCAAAGCACCCGATTGCCCAGCTTCCCCTTATAAGTGCGAGCCCCATCCGTGTTGGTGTTCACCCCAGCCTTGCCAAGCTTACGGAGGGAGATGAGGTTGGCCTTCAGGTCGGGGACGAGGAGACCGTCGTGCAGCACCACCGGCTTGCCATCCGCTCCCTTAAATGCAGCTCGTCCCGCACCAGCCACCTTCAACATGTGTCCAGAGGCAGAGCACACCTCATTAATCGGTGCAGCGCGTACGTCGTCCAGCAGGTCCTTGCGCGGCGTCATTGTCCAAGCAGCGCCTGTGTCCAACACCCAATAGTCCAGGGGGTGCAGCTCTGCTCCAGCCTTAGCAGAGGCGTCTCCTTGCTCCCCCTTGTCTCCCATATGGAAGAATTGGCCCGCGGTGCGCTCCTTCTTCTTCTCCGCACCGCCGTTGCCCTTTGGGTTGTTGTCGGACGAATCAGCGATCATGTTGGCACCGTTTTTCTGGTTCCTCCGCGCGCCGCCATCCTGGTGACGATTCTGGGGGGTCCATCCATCGGGTTTCTTATAGCACAAAAACCAGGGGTGCCCTTCCTTCTCACAATACCAGCAACTCCCTTTCATTTTGCCACCAGCACCCGACTTGCCCCCACGTCCAGATTTCGCACCGCGACCCCAACCGGTACCTCCTTGTTGGTCGTTGGAGTCGTCGTCTTTCTTTGCACCGCGTCCAGCACCACCGAAGCCACGTCCTTTGCCACGTCGGCTCCCTTGCATCCCGTAGCCGCTGCTGCCGTCGTCTCCACCCCTCAGTTGGCGGCGACGGAAGTCCTCCTCCAGAATCTTCGTCCGCACCCACTCGAGCGTCCACAAGCTCTGGTTCTGCGGCAGGCTCAATCCGCTCGTAAATTGAAGCCACGATTCCGGCAGCAGCGAGAGCATCTTCAAGCACTTTGTTTGCTCCGGGTAGGTGATTCCCGCGGTCGCCAACTTCGCGTAGAGGTCGCGCAATTTGTCCAGGACAGGTTGCACCGGCTCTCCCTCGCTCAGGCGCAACGCGGACAGCTCCCTCTCCAGCATCAATGTTGCAACAACGGAGGTCGGGGCGTGCAGCTCCTTCAACACCGTCCACGCCTTCGGACCACACTCAGCCTCCGGCAGCAGGTGCATGACGTGGTGACGCTGGTTCAGCTCCAAACTCTGCGACATCAAGTAGTAGCCAGCCGAGGCGCGCTCGTCCCAATCTTCCTGAAGGGCGGGGTCACTCGGTCTAGGCTCCTCCCCAATCATTAGTTTCAGCAATCCGATTTGACGGAAATAAAGTTGCATTTTCCAGGCCCAATCATCATAGCCCTCACCATTGAACTTCTCGACGGTGAAGTTTTTCAGCACCTCCTTGATCAGCGAGCCCTGGCTTGTTCGCGCTCCCCTTGGCGCAGAAACACCAGAATCATGGCTGCCGCTACGATCTTGGGCTGAAGTTTCACCAGCTACCGCCGAGGTGTTGCCCGCCATAGCTACCTATATCGAGGATCACTATAACGCAGCTCTGATACCAGCTTGTTGGTGTAAGGGCCTAATAAACTCAAGCTATTAAGACTTTATCACACTTAAAACCTCTCCTCGGGGTCACCTCCAAGGGTCCTTGGGTGCCTGGTACAAGACCAGCCCCTATCCTCGGGTCCGAGTTTGTAGAGAGAGGGATCAAGAGGGACTTAGTCAAAACAGCAAGAGTACCTTGAACGTCGCGCAGCGTATCGTGCAGACCGTCGATCGGATTAAGCTGAGAATTTCCTATATCGAAGCTCACTCTAAGAGCTTTAAAATAAGCCAAGTTGCCTCGCGAAAAGTTCTGCCATTACGAAGTTATGGCTCGGACAGCGTTAGCCTAGCGTTGGAGTGCTAGCGTACTAGCGTTGACTCGGGTAGCGTTCCGCCATCGCACCGCGTAGAAAAGAAATTCCAGCAAGGAAGGAATTCGCTTGAATCAATTTCACTATATTCAGGTACAAACAGAGAAGGAATAAATAGCTCTAGCTAGCAAGGACCTTGGGAATCAACCTGGGAACAACCAGGGATGATCCCAAATAATTCCAAGCAACAGAACCAACCTGGCTGAACAAAATAGCAGGTGATAGGTTGGTGAACAACCTCTGGTTCTGTTTTTCCAACCTGGGAAAACAACAACCAGGTTCAGGTCCTAAAAACAGAACCTGTTTTGTCTTTGCCCAACCAGCCAAATGCTGGTTCCGCTGGTTTCCCCTGGCCCTGTAGCATGCAGATACAGACAAACAACATCCAACCTTCACCTAAATTGTACCCCTATAGTGCCTGCCCTGCTACACTATAGTCAACCAAACAAAACAGTACAATTTCGAGTTGGATAGAACTGAATCTGCGCAATCAAGTAAGCCGAACCGCAAAGCTTCCATCTTGGGTTCCTTTGCGAGCTCGTCCTTTCTGCTTGTACTGTTCATAGCGCGTACAATGTTATGCCGAAGCGCACATTTTGCGAGTACCTGCAAATGCTTCAAGCGAAAATTGCGAAAGCAAACAAACACACAAACATACCATTCACACGCAAATGCATTCGCACACGCATACTCGTACAAACAGACGGCAGGATGTCGTGCAATGTGAATTTGCACCCAACAGTTTTCTGGAAACGAATGTCAATTTTTGCGTGTAGTTCCTGCACTTTTGCGCCCGCGAGATCTCACTTCCGTGCTCACGTGGATGGCTAACGATGAAAGTAGCCCCACCGTGCACGACACGAACAAGTTGCCTGAATTTTTCGCGCGTGCAGGTGCGCATATACGAAAATGTATCTTGTTTCGCTGTTGCGAAAGTCAATCGTTATCCATTGACAAGTGAGCACGTGTTGTGGTTACGAACCAATCTCGCGACATCAAGATATATCTCAGATTGCCTTGGACGACCCCGATTGCAGCTCGTGTACTGCTCTCGTCAGCAAGATCGTGTGCTGCCCGTGACGTCTGATGTTTCAACACGTGGTGTGCTGAGACATTTTCTGGGCGCGACTTGTGGAAAGTAGAACGAGAATGGAATGACTATGGAATGGAAGTGATACAAATATGCAACCCTAGAAATGTGTACCCCATATGAGCTACCCCACTATAGCCTACACAAGATTATAATTTGACACACCCCTATAGGCAAAGTGGGGGAGAACAAGGGGTCACAAGACCAGTCAAGCAAAGCGAAGCAAAGCTCAGGGTGGATCACAAAGTCACCACACATTCCGAGCACAAGTTCAAGGCCAGAAGGCCAGTTCACATGCAGGAGCACATATATATATAAGAGGCTAAGCAAGCAAGAGCAAGAGTATATATATGTGACAGTACAAGCAAGGTCAAGAAGTGAGCAAGTGAGGCAAGACAGACACAAGACCAAGCTGAGTACAGAAGCGCTGATGATCACAAGGCGCAAGGGCCTTGGTGAAAACATCAGCAGTGTTGGCCTCAGAGGCCACGTACGCAAGTCGCAACTGACCACGCTGCTGAAGCTCACGAGCAAGGAAGTAGCGAAGAGCAATATGCTTTGTTCTGTGCTCCAGTCGCTGCTCTCGACACCAGGCTGTTGGTGTAAGGGCCTAATAAACTCAAGTTATTAAGACTTTATCACACTTAAAACCTCTCCTCGGGGTCACCTCCAAGGGTCCTTGGGTGCCTGGTACAAGACCAGCCCCTATCCTCGGGTCCGAGTTTGTAGAGAGAGGGATCAAGAGGGACTTAGTCAAAACAGCAAGAGTACCTTGAGCGTCGCGCAGCGTATCGTGCAGACCGTCGACCGGATTAAGCTGAGAATTTCCTATATCGAAGCTCACTCTAAGAGCTTTAAAATAAGCCAAGTTGCCTCGCGAAAAGTTCTGCCATTACGAAGTTATGGCTCGGACAGCGTTAGCCTAGCGTTGGAGTGCTAGCGTACTAGCGTTGACTCGGGTAGCATTCCGCCGTCGCACCGCGTAGAAAAGAAATTCCAGCAAGGAAAGAATTCGCTTGAATCAATTTCACTATATTCAGGTACAAACAGAGAAGGAATAAATAGCTCTAGCTAGCAAGGACCTTGGGAATCAACCTGGGAACAACCAGGGATGATCCCAAATAATTCCAAGCAACAGAACCAACCTGGCTGAACAAAATAGCAGGTGATAGGTTGGTGAACAACCTCTGGTTCTGTTTTTCCAACCTGGGAAAACAACAACCAGGTTCAGGTCCTAAAAACAGAACCTGTTTTGTCTTTGCCCAACCAGCCAAATGCTGGTTCCGCTGGTTTCCCCTGGCCCTGTAGCATGCAGATACAGACAAACAACATCCAACCTTCACCTAAATTGTACCCCTATAGTGCCTGCCCTGCTACACTATAGTCAACCAAACAAAACAGTACAATTTCGAGTTGGATAGAACTGAATCTGCGCAATCAAGTAAGTTGAACCGCAAAGCTTCCATCTTGGGTTCCTTTGCGAGCTCGTCCTTTCTGCTTGTACTGTTCATAGCGCGTACAATGTTATGCCGAAGCGCACATTTTGCGAGTACCTGCAAATGCTTCAAGCGAAAATTGCGAAAGCAAACAAACACACAAACATACCATTCACACGCAAATGCATTCGCACACGCATACTCGTACAAACAGACGGCAGGATGTCGTGCAATGTGAATTTGCACCCAACACACTCCCCCTCAGCCTGCCGGCTGCATCCCCATCATTCCATACTAGTTCATGCTCATTCCACTCATGCGCACACAACGCCAATGAGACTCATCCGCAAGCCTCTTGGTGAGGAAGTCTGCTGGCTGCTGGTGAGTCTTGATGTAGATTGGATTCACCGTCCCCCTCTTCACCTCCTTACGCAGCCAGTGCCACTTGATACGCATGTGCTTATTCAGCCCATGAAGCACAGCGTTCCTGGCCATCCCAAGAGCTCCCTTGCTATCACAAAAGAGCGGCGTAGCAACCTTTTGCTCCTGGCCAATCTCCTCCAACAGCCTCCTCAGCCAAATCACCTCTTTCACCCCATGGAACATCGCCATGTACTCTGATTCCACGGAAGAGAGTGCTGTCTCCGTCTGCTTCTTTGACCTCCAACTAACCGGTCCTCCCCCAACTACGCAGATGTATCCTCCCACAGATGAGGAATCCTCCTTCTCAGAGGCCCACGTAGCATCAGTAAAGCAAGTAAGAAAAAGCTTGCCTTCTCCAAGCCTCTCCCCCTTCTCTTTCAGCACCTCAACCCCTTTCTGCTTCACCTGTGCAGATGCGGAGTATTGAACTCCAATGCTTGGGTGAGAGTTCAGATACTTCACCACACGCTCAGCTGCATCCACCTGCTCCTCTGATGGATTCTGCACTACCCTAGCCAGCTGCCCAACCGAGAAAGAGATGTCGGGTCTCGTGTGAACTGCTGCATACAAGAGGCTGCCCACCAAGGACTGAAATTGCTGCTGCTCCTCGGCTTCAACCCCTTCATCCTCTGCAGCTTTCACAAGCCTGAATTCTGCTGGCAGGGGAGTTGCAACCTTGCGCTCATTCTCAATTCCGTACTTCTCCCCAAGCTCCTTGATGAACTTCTCCTGGTGCAGCTTCAGCCACCTGTGATCCAGATCCCTCTGCACGTGCATCCCGAGGTAGTACTTTACCTCCCCAAGGTTCTTGCACTTGAAGTTCTCCATCAGCTGCTGCTGCACCTTCTGGATCTCCTTCATGCTGCTGCTAAAGAGAAGAATGTCGTCCACATAGACCAGAAACAGCACCAGCTTCTCCCCCTCCCCCTTGAGAAAGAGGCTCTCATCACAGCTGCTGGTCCTGAATCCCATCTCCTCTAAAACAGCTGCCAACTTCTGGTACCAGCAGCGTGGCGCCTGCTTCAAGCCATAGATGGACTTTTTCAGCTTGCACACCCTGCCCGTACCATCCTCATACCCAGGTGGCTGCGTCATGAACACCTCCTCCTCTAAAATCCCGTTGAGAAATGCCGTTGATATGTCCATCTGGATAATGAACTTCCCACTAACGGCTGCATCTGCCAACAAGACACGAAGGGTAGGGGGTTTGGCAGTGGGAGCAAAGATCTCATTGAAGTCCCGCTTCTCCTTCTGCATAAACCCCTTAGCCACCAACCTACTCTTGTAGATGGTGACCTGCCCCTTGTCGTCAGTCTTGATCCTTAGCACCCACTTGCATTGTACCGCTTTCTTTCCCTCAGGCAGCACCACTAGTTCCCAAGTCCCATTCTCCAGCAGGCTCTGGTACTCAGCATCCCTGGAAGCTAGCCATTTGTCCCTATCTGGTCCAGCTAATGCCTCCTCCATGCTAGCTGGTTCCTCTGGTGCAGGGGCAAGAAAACAGTACGCAGGTTGATCCTCCTCATCCGGGTCATAGCCATGCGGTAGAATCAGCAATGCCTCCTCGGTCCCAAGCTGCTGCTCCGCTACATCAGCTCTTGCAGTCAGCTTCTTAGTAGCCATACGGGTACGTCCTGGCCTGGAGACGGGTGTCTCCCATCCCTTCATAACGACACCCTTCGGCTTCTTAGTTTTCCCCTGCTGCTGCTCTCCTCCCTCGGATCCAGCAGCTCCACTAGTGCTACCGCTAATCTCCACACCATCACCTCCACCAGCAGGTGCCTCCTGCACCTTCTCTTTATCACCACCCTCTGCAGCTGCCTCCTCTCCCTCCTCCCACACACTAGGAGTCAGGTCCAGCTGCATGGTAATCTGCTCCATCTGCTGGGACACCCTGGCCTCCGGCTGTTTCTCCCAGCTCCCATACATCATGCCCTCAACAAACTTCACATCCCTGCTGTCAAACAACACACCCTTGGAAGGCTCCCACAGCAGCCATCCCTTGCTCTCAGCAGCCAGCCCCAAATGCACACACCAGATTGCACTCGCCCCCAACTTACTGCGGTAGGTCTTGGGAACGTGGGCGACTGCCATGCAACCGAACACCCTCAGCATGTCCACCGGCGGCTTCCTCCCAAGCCACCTCTCCAACGGCACCCACGAGTCATCCCCAACCTTTGTGAGTACCCTGTTCCTAGCGACGGTAGCGTGCCGAACAGCATGGGGCCACATGGAGTTGCCCAGCCCAGATTCTATGAGCAGCGCCCTAGCTGTCTCCAGAATTGTCCGGTTCGCCCGTTCTGCTACACCGTTGGACTGTGGGGTGTAAGCCGTGGTCAGCTCCCTCTGGATGCCCTGCTTCTTGAGCCAGGCCGTCATCTCAGCTCCAAGGAACTCACCACCCCGATCTGTCCTAATCCGCTTCACCACACACTCCGCTTGCTTCTCCACGAACGGCAGCCAATCGTCCCGAATCGTGGAGGCGGCGTGATCTTTCCGCTTCAGCGGATACGCCCACATTAGCCTGCTCCAGTCATCCACTATGGTTAGGAAGTACCGCTCCCCCTTGTGCCCTTGCACCTGTTGGTGTAAGGGCCTAATAAACTCAAGCTATTAAGACTTTATCACACTTAAAACCTCTCCTCGGGGTCACCTCCAAGGGTCCTTGGGTGCCTGGTACAAGACCAGCCCCTATCCTCGGGTCCGAGTTTGTAGAGAGAGGAATCAAGAGGGACTTAGTCAAAACAGCAAGAGTACCTTGAACGTCGCGCAGCGTATCGTGCAGACCGTCGATCGGATTAAGCTGAGAATTTCCTATATCGAAGCTCACTCTAAGAGCTTTAAAATAAGCCAAGTTGCCTCGCGAAAAGTTCTGCCATTACGAAGTTATGGCTCGGACAGCGTTAGCCTAGCGTTGGAGTGCTAGCGTACTAGCGTTGACTCGGGTAGCATTCCGCCGTCGCACCGCGTAGACAAGAAATTCCAGCAAGGAAGGAATTCGCTTGAATCAATTTCACTATATCCAGGTACAAACAGAGAAGGAATAAATAGTTCTAGCTAGCAAGGACCTTGGGAATGAACCTGAGAACAACCAGGGATCATCCCAAATAATTCCAAGCAACAGAACCAACCTGGCTGGACAAAACAGCAGGTGGTAGGTTGGTAAACAACCTCTGGTTCTGTTTTTCCAACCTGGGAAAACAACAACCAGGTTCAGGTCCTAAAAAAACAGAACCTGTTTTGTCTTTGCCCAACCAGCCAAATGCTGGTTCCGCTGGTTTCCCCTGGCCCTGTAGCATGCAGATACAGACAAACAACATCCAACCTTCACCTAAATTGTACCCCTATAGTGCCTGCCCTGCTACACTATAGTCAACCAAACAAAACAGTACAATTTCGAGTTGGATAGAACTGAATCTGCGCAATCAAGTAAGTTGAACCGCAAAGCTTCCATCTTGGGTTCCTTTGCGAGCTCGTCCTTTCTGCTTGTACTGTTCATAGCGCGTACAATGTTATGCCGAAGCGCACATTTTGCGAGTACCTGCAAATGCTTCAAGCAAAAATTGCGAAAGCAAACAAACACACAAACATACCATTCACACCCAAATGCATTCGCACACGCATACTCGTACAAACAGACGGCAGGATGTCGTGCAATGTGAATTTGCACCCAACACACTCCCCCTCAGCCTGCCGGCTGCATCCCCATCATTCCATACTAGTTCATGCTCATTCCACTCATGCGCACACAACGCCAATGAGACTCATCCGCAAGCCTCTTGGTGAGGAAGTCCGCTGGCTGCTGGTGAGTCTTGATGTAGATCGGATTCACCGTCCCCCTCTTCACCTCCTTACGCAGCCAGTGCCACTTGATACGCATGTGCTTATTCAGCCCATGAAGCACAGCGTTCCTGGCCATCCCAAGAGCTCCCTTGCTATCACAAAACAGCGGCGTAGCAACCTTTTGCTCCTGGCCAATCTCCTCCAACAGCCTCCTCAGCCAAATCACCTCCTTCACCCCATGGAACATCGCCATGTACTCTGATTCCACGGAAGAGAGTCCTGTCTCCGTCTGCTTCTTTGACCTCCAACTAACCGGTCCTCCCCCAACTACGCAGATGTATCCTCCCACAGATGAGGAATCCTCCTTCTCAGAGGCCCACGTAGCATCAGTAAAGCAAGTGAGAAAAAGCTTGCCTTCTCCAAGCCTCTCCCCCTTCTCTTTCAGCACCTCAACCCCTTTCTGCTTCACCTGTGCAGATGCGGAGTATTGAACTCCAATGCTTGGGTGAGAGTTCAGATACTTCACCACACGCTCAGCTGCATCCACCTGCTCCTCTGATGGATTCTGCACTACCCTAGCCAGCTGCCCAACCGAGAAAGAGATGTCGGGTCTCGTGTGAACTGCTGCATACAAGAGGCTGCCCACCAAGGACTGAAATTGCTGCTGCTCCTCGGCTTCAACCCCTTCATCCTCTGCAGCTTTCACAAGCTTGAATTCTGCTGGCAGGGGAGTTGCAACCTTGCGCTCATTCTCAATTCCGTACTTCTCCCCAAGCTCCTTGATGAACTTCTCCTGGTGCAGCTTCAACCACCTGTGATCCAGATCCCTCTCCACGTGCATCCCGAGGTAGTACTTTACCTCCCCAAGGTTCTTGCACTTGAAGTTCTCCATCAGCTGCTGCTGCACCTTCTGGATCTCCTTCATGCTGCTGCTAAAGAGAAGAATGTCGTCCACATAGACCAGAAACAGCACCAGCTTCTCCCCCTCCCCCTTGAGAAAGAGGCTCTCATCACAGCTGCTGGTCCTGAATCCCATCTCCTCTAAAACAGCTGCCAACTTCTGGTACCAGCAGCGTGGCGCCTGCTTCAAGCCATAGATGGACTTTTTCAGCTTGCACACCCTGCCCGTACCATCCTCATACCCAGGTGGCTGCGACATGAACACCTCCTCCTCTAAAATCCCATTGAGGAATGCCGTTGATATATCCATCTGGATAATGAACTTCCCACCAACGGCTGCATCTGCCAACAAGACACGAAGGGTAGGGGGTTTGGCAGTGGGAGCAAAGATCTCATTGAAGTCCCGCTTCTCCTTCTGCATAAACCCCTTAGCCACCAACCTACTCTTGTAGATGGTGACCTGCCCCTTGTCGTCAGTCTTGATCCTTAGCACCCACTTGCATTGTACCGCTTTCTTTCCCGCAGGCAGCACCACTAGTTCCCAAGTCCCATTCTCCAGCAGGCTCTGGTACTCAGCATCCCTGGAAGCTAGCCATTTGTCCCTATCTGGTCCAGCTAATGCCTCCTCCATGCTAGCTGGTTCCTCTGGTGCAGGGGCAAGAAAACAGTACGCAGGTTGATCCTCCTCATCCGGGTCATAGCCATGCGGTAGAATCAGCAATGCCTCCTCGGTCCCAAGCTGCTGCTCCGCTACATCAGCTCCTGCAGTCAGCTTCTTAGTAGCCATACGGGTACGTCCTGGCCTGGAGACGGGTGTCTCCCATCCCTTCATAACGACACCCTTCGGCTTCTTAGTTTTCCCCTGCTGCTGCTCTCCTCCCTCGGATCCAGCAGCTCCACTAGTGCTACCGCTAATCTCCACACCATCACCTCCACCAGCAGGTGCCTCCTGCACCTTCTCTTTATTACCACCCTCTGCAGCTGCCTCCTCTCCCTCCTCCCACACACTAGGAGTCAGGTCCAGCTGCATGGTAATCTGCTTCATCTGCTGGGACACCCTGGCCTCCGGCTGTTTCTCCCAGCTCCCATACATCATGCCCTCAACAAACTTCACATCCCTGCTGTCAAACAACACACCCTTGGAAGGCTCCCACAGCAGCCATCCCTTGCTTTCAGCAGCCAGCCCCAAATGCACACACCAGATTGCACTCGCCCCCAACTTACTGCGGTAGGTCTTGGGAACGTGGGCGACTGCCATGCAACCGAACACCCTCAGCATGTCCACCGGCGGCTTCCTCCCAAGCCACCTCTCCAACGGCACCCACGAGTCATCCCCAACCTTTGTGAGTACCCTGTTCCTAGCGACGGTAGCGTGCCGAACAGCATGGGGCCACATGGAGTTGCCCAGCCCAGATTCTATGAGCAGCGCCCTAGCTGTCTCCAGAATTGTCCGGTTCGCCCGTTCTGCTACACCGTTGGACTGTGGGGTGTAAGCCGTGGTCAGCTCCCTCTGGATGCCCTGCTTCTTGAGCCAGGCCGTCATCTCAGCTCCAAGGAACTCACCACCCCGATCTGTCCTAATCCGCTTCACCACACACTCCGCTTGCTTCTCCACGAACGGCAGCCAATCGTCCCGAATCGTGGAGGCGGCGTGATCTTTCTGCTTCAGCGGATACGCCCACATTAGCCTGCTCCAGTCATCCACTATGGTTAGGAAGTACCGCTCCCCCTTGTGCCCTTGCACCGGCAGCGGCCCCACCAAGTCCATGTGGACCAGCTCCAACGGCTTTTTGCTCCTGCCAGCCACACTATGGAAGGGGAAACGGGTGAACTTTGAAAGGAGGCAAATTTCACAGTTATCATCGGGTGGTTGTCCGTTCAGCTTTAAGCCCTTAACGGCTCCATCCTTCTCCAGCTGCTTCAGCAAAGGCATTGCCACATGCCCCAAACGTCGGTGTGCAGTTGCCCAATCTGTCTCCCCAGATCTGGCCGACACTTTCACACCAACCCCTCCAACGGCGTTGCACTCCCCCTGGGATGCAGACCCCTCTCCAGCCTGCCCCCCACCGTGCCACGCCAGCGCCGGCAGCTGCCACATAGATCTGTACACGTCCTTGCTCTCGTGCAGATCCCAAAGCACCCGATTGCCCAGCTTCCCCTTATAAGTGCGAGCCCCATCCGTGTTGGTGTTCACCCCAGCCTTGCCAAGCTTACGGAGGGAGATGAGGTTGGCCTTCAGGTCGGGGACGAGGAGAACGTCGTGCAGCACCACCGGCTTGCCATCCGCTCCCTTAAATGCAGCTCGTCCCGCACCAGCCACCTTCAACATGTGTCCAGAGGCAGAGCACACCTCATTAATCGGTGCAGCGCGTACGTCGTCCAGCAGGTCCTTGCGCGGCGTCATTGTCCAAGCAGCGCCTGTGTCCAAAACCCAATAGTCCAGGGGGTGCAGCTCTGCTCCAGCCTTTGCAGAGGCGTCTCCTTGCTCCCCCTTGTCTCCCATATGGAAGAATTGGCCCGCGGTGCGCTCCTTCTTCTTCTCCGCACCGCCGTTGCCCTTTGGGTTGTTGTCGGACGAATCAGCGATCATGTTGGCACCGTTTTTCTGGTTCCTCCGCGCGCCGCCATCCTGGTGACGATTCTGGGGGGTCCATCCATCGGGTTTCTTATAGCACAAAAACCAGGGGTGCCCTTCCTTCTCACAATACCAGCAACTCCCTTTCATTTTGCCACCAGCACCCGACTTGCCCCCACGTCCAGATTTCGCACCGCGACCCCAACCGGTACCTCCTTGTTGGTCGTTGGAGTCGTCGTCTTTCTTTGCACCGCGTCCAGCACCACCGAAGCCACGTCCTCTGCCACGTCGGCTCCCTTGCATCCCGTAGCCGCTGCTGCCGTCGTCTCCACCCCTCAGTTGACGGCGACGGAAGTCCTCCTCTAGAATCTTTGTCCGCACCCACTCGAGTGTCCACGAGCTCTGGTTCTGCGGCAGGCTCAATCCGCTCGTGAATTGAAGCCACGATTCCGGCAGCAGCGAGAGCATCTTCAGGCACTTGGTCTGCTCTGGGTAGGTGATTCCCGCGATCGCCAACTTCGCGTAGAGGTCGCGCAATTTGTCCAGGACAGGTTGCACTGGCTCTCCCTCGCTCAGGCGCAACGCGGACAGCTCCCTCTCCAGCATCAATGTTGCAACAACGGAGGTCGGGGCGTGCAGCTCCTTCAACACCGTCCACGCCTTCGGACCGCACTCAACCTCCGGCAGCAGGTGCATGACGTGGTGACGCTGGTTCAGCTCCAAACTCTGCGACATCAAGTAGTAGCCAGCCGAGGCGCGCTCGTCCCAATCTTCCTGAAGGGCGGGGTCACTCGGTCTAGGCTCCTCCCCAATCATTAGTTTCAGCAATCCGATTTGACGGAAATAAAGTTGCATTTTCCAGGCCCAATCATCATAGCCCTCACCATTGAACTTCTCGACGGTGAAGTTTTTCAGCACCTCCTTGATCAGCGAGCCCTGGCTTGTTCGCGCTCCCCTTGGCGCAGAAACACCAGAATCATGGCTGCCGCTACGATCTTGGGCTGAAGATTTACCAGCTACCGCCGAGGTGTTGCCCGCCATAGCTACCTATATCGAGGATCACTATAACGCAGCTCTGATACCAGCTTGTTGGTGTAAGGGCCTAATAAACTCAAGCTATTAAGACTTTATCACACTTAAAACCTCTCCTCGGGGTCACCTCCAAGGGTCCTTGGGTGCCTGGTACAAGACCAGCCCCTATCCTCGGGTCCGAGTTTGTAGAGAGAGGAATCAAGAGGGACTTAGTCAAAACAGCAAGAGTACCTTGAACGTCGCGCAGCGTATCGTGCAGACCGTCGATCGGATTAAGCTGAGAATTTCCTATATCGAAGCTCACTCTAAGAGCTTTAAAATAAGCCAAGTTGCCTCGCGAAAAGTTCTGCCATTACGAAGTTATGGCTCGGACAGCGTTAGCCTAGCGTTGGAGTGCTAGCGTACTAGCGTTGACTCGGGTAGCATTCCGCCGTCGCACCGCGTAGACAAGAAATTCCAGCAAGGAAGGAATTCGCTTGAATCAATTTCACTATATCCAGGTACAAACAGAGAAGGAATAAATAGTTCTAGCTAGCAAGGACCTTGGGAATGAACCTGAGAACAACCAGGGATCATCCCAAATAATTCCAAGCAACAGAACCAACCTGGCTGGACAAAACAGCAGGTGGTAGGTTGGTAAACAACCTCTGGTTCTGTTTTTCCAACCTGGGAAAACAACAACCAGGTTCAGGTCCTAAAAACAGAACCTGTTTTGTCTTTGCCCAACCAGCCAAATGCTGGTTCCGCTGGTTTCCCCTGGCCCTGTAGCATGCAGATACAGACAAACAACATCCAACCTTCACCTAAATTGTACCCCTATAGTGCCTGCCCTGCTACACTATAGTCAACCAAACAAAACAGTACAATTTCGAGTTGGATAGAACTGAATCTGCGCAATCAAGTAAGTTGAACCGCAAAGCTTCCATCTTGGGTTCCTTTGCGAGCTCGTCCTTTCTGCTTGTACTGTTCATAGCGCGTACAATGTTATGCCGAAGCGCACATTTTGCGAGTACCTGCAAATGCTTCAAGCGAAAATTGCGAAAGCAAACAAACACACAAATATACCATTCACACCCAAATGCATTCGCACACGCATACTCGTACAAACAGACGGCAGGATGTCGTGCAATGTGAATTTGCACCCAACAGCACCGGCAGCGGCCCCACCAAGTCCATGTGGACCAGCTCCAACGGCTTTTTGCTCCTGCCAGCCACACTATGGAAGGGGAAACGGGTGAACTTTGAAAGGAGGCAAATTTCACAGTTATCATCGGGTGGTTGTCCGTTCAGCTTTAAGCCCTTAACGGCTCCATCCTTCTCCAGCTGCTTCAGCAAAGGCATTGCCACATGCCCCAAACGTCGGTGTGCAGTTGCCCAATCTGTCTCCCCAGATCTGACCGACACTTTCACACCAACCCCTCCAACGGCGTTGCACTCCCCCTGGGATGCAGACCCCTCTCTAGCCTGCCCCCCACCGTGCCACGCCAGCGCCGGCAGCTGCCACATAGATCTGTACACGTCCTTGCTCTCGTGCAGATCCCAAAGCACCCGATTGCCCAGCTTCCCCTTATAAGTGCGAGCCCCATCCGTGTTGGTGTTCACCCCAGCCTTGCCAAGCTTACGGAGGGAGATGAGGTTGGCCTTCAGGTCGGGGACGAGGAGAACGTCGTGCAGCACCACCGGCTTGCCATCCGCTCCCTTAAATGCAGCTCGTCCCGCACCAGCCACCTTCAACATGTGTCCAGAGGCAGAGCACACCTCATTAATCGGTGCAGCGCGTACGTCGTCCAGCAGGTCCTTGCGCGGCGTCATTGTCCAAGCAGCGCCTGTGTCCAACACCCAATAGTCCAGGGGGTGCAGCTCTGCTCCAGCCTTAGCAGATGCGTCTCCTTGCTCCCCCTTGTCTCCCATATGGAAGAATTGGCCCGCGGTGCGCTCCTTCTTCTTCTCCGCACCGCCGTTGCCCTTCGGGTTGTTGTCGGACGAATCAGCGACCATGTTGGCGCCGTTTTTCTGGTTCCTCCGCGCGCCGCCATCCTGGTGACGATTCTGGGGGGTCCATCCATCGGGTTTCTTATAGCACAAAAACCAGGGGTGCCCTTCCTTCTCACAATACCAGCAACTCCCTTTCATTTTGCCACCAGCACCCGACTTGCCCCCACGTCCAGATTTCGCACCGCGACCCCAACCGGTACCTCCTTGTTGGTCGTTGGAGTCGTCGTCTTTCTTTGAACCGCGTCCAGCACCACCGAAGCCACGTCCTTTGCCACGTCGGCTCCCTTGCATCCCGTAGCCGCTGCTGCCGTCGTCTCCACCCCTCAGTTGGCGGCGAGGGAAGTCCTCCTCCAGAATCTTCGTCCGCACCCACTCGAGCGTCCACAAGCTCTGGTTCTGCGGCAGGCTCAATCCGCTCGTAAATTGAAGCCACGATTCCGGCAGCAGCGAGAGCATCTTCAAGCACTTTGTTTGCTCCGGGTAGGTGATTCCTGCGGTCGCCAACTTCGCGTAGAGGTCGCGCGATTTGTCCAGGACAGGTTGCACCGGCTCTCCCTCGCTCAGGCGCAACGCGGACAGCTCCCTCTCCAGCATCAATGTTGCAACAACGGAGGTCGGGGCGTGCAGCTCCTTCAACACCGTCCACGCCTTCGGACCGCACTCAACCTCCGGCAGCAGGTGCATGACGTGGTGACGCTGGTTCAGCTCCAAACTCTGCGACATCAAGTAGTAGCCAGCCGAGGCGCGCTCGTCCCAATCTTCCTGAAGGGCGGGGTCACTCGGTCTAGGCTCCTCCCCAATCATTAGTTTCAGCAATCCGATTTGACGGAAATAAAGTTGCATTTTCCAGGCCCAATCATCATAGCCCTCACCATTGAACTTCTCGACGGTGAAGTTTTTCAGCACCTCCTTGATCAGCGAGCCCTGGCTTGTTCGCGCTCCCCTTGGCGCAGAAACACCAGAATCATGGCTGCCGCTACGATCTTGGGCTGAAGATTCACCAGCTACCGCCGAGGTGTTGCCCGCCATAGCTACCTATATCGAGGATCACTATAACGCAGCTCTGATACCAGCTTGTTGGTGTAAGGGCCTAATAAACTCAAGTTATTAAGACTTTATCACACTTAAAACCTCTCCTCGGGGTCACCTCCAAGGGTCCTTGGGTGCCTGGTACAAGACCAGCCCCTATCCTCGGGTCCGAGTTTGTAGAGAGAGGGATCAAGAGGGACTTAGTCAAAACAGCAAGAGTACCTTGAGCGTCGCGCAGCGTATCGTGCAGACCGTCGACCGGATTAAGCTGAGAATTTCCTATATCGAAGCTCACTCTAAGAGCTTTAAAATAAGCCAAGTTGCCTCGCGAAAAGTTCTGCCATTACGAAGTTATGGCTCGGACAGCGTTAGCCTAGCGTTGGAGTGCTAGCGTACTAGCGTTGACTCGGGTAGCATTCCGCCGTCGCACCGCGTAGAAAAGAAATTCCAGCAAGGAAGGAATTCGCTTGAATCAATTTCACTATATTCAGGTACAAACAGAGAAGGAATAAATAGCTCTAGCTAGCAAGGACCTTGGGAATCAACCTGGGAACAACCAGGGATGATCCCAAATAATTCCAAGCAACAGAACCAACCTGGCTGAACAAAATAGCAGGTGATAGGTTGGTGAACAACCTCTGGTTCTGTTTTTCCAACCTGGGAAAACAACAACCAGGTTCAGGTCCTAAAAACAGAACCTGTTTTGTCTTTGCCCAACCAGCCAAATGCTGGTTCCGCTGGTTTCCCCTGGCCCTGTAGCATGCAGATACAGACAAACAACATCCAACCTTCACCTAAATTGTACCCCTATAGTGCCTGCCCTGCTACACTATAGTCAACCAAACAAAACAGTACAATTTCGAGTTGGATAGAACTGAATCTGCGCAATCAAGTAAGTTGAACCGCAAAGCTTCCATCTTGGGTTCCTTTGCGAGCTCGTCCTTTCTGCTTGTACTGTTCATAGCGCGTACAATGTTATGCCGAAGCGCACATTTTGCGAGTACCTGCAAATGCTTCAAGCGAAAATTGCGAAAGCAAACAAACACACAAACATACCATTCACACGCAAATGCATTCGCACACGCATACTCGTACAAACAGACGGCAGGATGTCGTGCAATGTGAATTTGCACCCAACACAGGCCAGCATGGCCTTGTTGTCTACGTACAGGACTGGAGGAGAACGAGGCGGCTCTCCAAGGTCAGTCAGAAGGTAGGTGAGCCAGCGAAGCTCCTGGGCAGCCATGGCCCCGGCGTAGATCTCAGCCTCACAACTGGAGCCGAGAACAGAAGAGGAGCGAGTAGCCCGCCACGAAACAAAGCCGGAGCCAAGGCTGAAAGTATAACCCTGTGACGACCGCTGCGTAGCCTGGTCGTCAGCCCAAGAAGCGTCCGAGTGCCCAGTGAGGACCACTGGACTCCGCCCTCCAAGCACTAGCCCCATGCCCGACGTACTGCACAAGTAGCGCAACACCCTCTTCGCTGCAGCCATGTGCTCTGGTCGGTGTCTCCCAGGAGCAACATAGCGTGCAAGAATGCTAAGAGGGTATGCAAGGTCAGGTCGTGTGCAGGTCATCAGGTACATGAGGCAACCAACAAGCTCTGGATACGGGCCACTCGACTCTACGGACTCATCCAAAGGCAGAGCTGAGAGTGAGTGGCGAGTAGGCAGAGGAGTGGCCTGAGGCGAGGAGTACGTGAAGCTGAAGCGCTGAAGGACCTGCTGCACCATGTGTGAGTGAGTCAGGGTAATGGTGCAGCGTGCTCTGTCCCGGGTGATCTGCAAGCCAAGGTAGTTGCGCAGTTCACCCAGGTCTGTGAACGTGTGTCTCTTCTGCAGCTCGGACTTCACGTAGGCGAGTCCAGCAGTGTCAGCTGTGGCAAAGACCAAGTCGTCGACGTACACGAGGATGTAGAACGGCGGCAGAGAGGTGTCGGTGCACAGAAACAGCGACGGGTCGGCAGTAGAAGGAGCAAACCCAAGAGCCGCAAGTGTAGTCCTCACTGTGTCTGCCACTCACGTGGCGCCTGGCGGAGACCGTAGACTGGACGCCGGAGACTCCACTGGATACCAGGAGGGAAAGACCCAGTGAAGCCAGGTGGGCGGCGCAGCCAGATCTCCTCGTGTAGGCTGCCCTGTAAGAAAGCAGTGCTGAAGTCAAGAGAGTGCAGCTCGTAGTCACGGTGAGCAGCAACGTGCAGCAGTACCCGAAGAGTGGTCATCTTCGGGGTGGGGGAGAAGGTCTGAAAGTAGTCAACTCCCTGCCGCTGTCTGAAGCCACGAGCCATGTAACGCGCCTTGAAGACAGGCGGAGAACCCGGCGGCCGCTTCACCCTGAAGATCCACATGCCACTGACGATGTTCGCCCCAGGAGGGGGGACAGCATCAACGTAGGTGCCTGTGGACTTCCAGGAAGCCGTCTCTGCATCCATAGCTGCCTGCCACTGAGAGGAGTAGGGATCCTCTATCGCCTCCGCGTAAGAGCGCGGAGTCGGGATGTCAAGTGCATCCGGGTCTCCCTCAGGGGTAAGCAGTACGGACACGAGATGAGGTGAAGCAGCTGCCAGACACTGGAACTCCTCCCGCCTGTCCTCAAGGACGTCCGTGCCAAGGGCACACTCACCCCCGACGGACGGAGGAAAGACAGACGCAGACTCAGCGACAAGACTAGCAGCGTAGTCTAGGCGACGGCGAGCAGCAAAGTCGACGAGCTCAGTGACGAGGGCAGACGCAGCAGTAGACTCGAAAAAAGGGTCAGTGACGACAGTAGCAAGGAGACGCGTGACATTAGGACTGGCAGCACGAAGAGAGTCCGACTCCGGGTAGGCAAGAGCAGGAAGAGAGGACTCAGGAGGAGAAGGCAAAGGGGCACGCAGAGGAGTAGTAGACGGACGCAGAGACATCCAGTGCGTGCCAGGGACAGGAGGAGGACGCTGACGCGAACCGCGACCACTAGCGCGAGCAGCACGAACAGGCGACGCAGGACGAGACGCAGGCTCACGACGCTCAGTAAGACCTCCAGTAGGACCAGTGTAGGAAGAAGGAGCAGGCAAAGGGGAGGCAGGCTGTAGCTGTGACTGTGACGGGACAGGCTGTGGACCCTCTAAGGGAGGAGGAGGACCAGTAGAAGGTGGAAGACCAAGAACCTGCTGAAGGAGTGGAACGAAGTACGGTCGAGGCCGCGTGGCGACGCCTGAAACAGCAGGGACAGCACCATTACCCGCAGCAAGAGCACCCGCTCCAGCAGCACCTCCAGCAGCTCCAGAACCTCCAGCAGCACCAGGAGCACCCCCAGCAGGACCGCCAGTGGTAGTCTCAGCGCCAACACCCTCAGCAGCACCAGCTTTAGTCGAACCCGCAGTCCCAGCAGCTCCAGTACTCCCAGTACGAGCACCTCCGGGACCCGCGACAGCAGCACCCTTAGTAGCCGAAGAACCTCCAGCTCCAGCAGCACGGCTCCAGCGACGGGCAAACCACTCGCGCAGCTCCTGTGGAGAGAGTGGCTCCCGCAGAGACAAAGCACCCGGAGAACCTCGAGGTGTAGCACCTCCAAGCTCAGCACCCCCAGGCTCAGCACCCCCAGGTGTAGCACTCCCAGGCACAGCATCCCCAGGCGTAGCACCCCCAGGCACAGCACCTCCAGGATCAGCACCCCCAGGCTCAGCACCCCCAGTCTCAGCATCCCCAGGCTCAGCACCCCCAGGCTCAGCACCCCCAGTCTCAGCACCCCCAGGCTCAGCACCCCCAGCAGCACCAGAGTCACTAGTAACCTCGACAGGCTTGACTGCGTCTACCTGGGACACACCTGAAGGGGCAGGACCCTGAGGGGGGAGGGGGTCTTCCGGGGGGGGGACCTCGCACAAGGAAGAGCGGTGGCGGGGGAAGGGACAGAGTGCGGTAGGGGAAGAGGCGGTAGTAGGGGACCGACTCGTCAAACGTGACGTCCTGGGAGGACATAACACGACGAGAGGTGGGGTGGTAGAACTGCCACCCAGGCGCGTCAGGGGGGGAACCCCAGGAAGACGCAAGGAGCAGCACGAGGGGACAGCTTGTCTGCAGACAAGTCGCGGACAAACGCCCGAGATCCCCAGACCCGGAACGCCGACGCATCGCCAACGTTCCCCATCCACAGCAAGGCTGGGGAGGTCTCCGGCCTGGAGACATGGGGTGAAGGTTGAGCTGATGCGCCGCGTACCTGACCGCAAACGGCCACAGAAAATAGGGGGCAGCCGCATGCATCATAGACGTCCATGACCATGCCAATGCGGCGCTCAGCAATCCCATTTTGCTGGGGTGAGTCCGGGAGCGTGAAGGTCTGACGGATGCCTCGTGCACGACAGTAGGCTCGCAGAAGGCCAGAGGAAAACTCTCCGCCTCTGTCCGAGTGCAGACGCAACACAGGAAAGTCCGAGCCAAAGCTATGCCTGAGCTGGAGACGAGCTGCGCGGATCCAGTCGATCAGCATCTCAGTGACATCACCCTTGCTGCGCAAGGGGAAGACTGTGGTGTAACGCGAGTAGTCGTCAACAACGAGCAGGAAGTAGCGCTCGTGACCCTGTCCACGGACGCGGGCTGGGCCTTACACGTCCATGTGAAGCGTCTGCAGCGGGGCCTCTGTCGGAGGAAACAGGGAGGAGTGAGGGGCAGCCCGCTGGCGCCCCTCGACACAGGGGACACAGGTAGGGCCAGGCCCCAGAGGAAGGGGAGGGAGGGACCGGGGCAGACCAGAAACAAGAAGACGGGAGGCAATGCCTCTGAGACGAAGCAGAGAGGGGTGACCAAGGCGGTGGTGCCAAAGGAGAGTCTCGTGAGACAAGAGACGACACGATCAAGGGGCAGACTCAGGACCAGACCTGGACGCTGCAGCAAACACCTGACCCGACGCAGCTACCCTACCAGACTCAGCAACTGAAGGAGACGCAGTGGTCAATGTGTACAGGCTCGACCCCGTCTGACGTGTAAACGTAGCCAAGTGTCAGCCTGTGCGAGCCTCTGTGGAGTGCGTCACTCGCTGACGCGCAGGAGTGAACTGGTGCACTCCACCATCTTGTAGGTCAGCACCACTCACCAAGTTCGTAGAGACCAGACAGGGTGCCAGAGGGAGCCGCCGGACACGGGAGGACTCTGGAGAAGTGAGACTGGACATGACCCCGAAAGGGGTCAGCCAGAGATACCGCAACTGGCGGACTAAGCGGCGTGAGTGTGGTGCGGTCCCAAAAGAAGGAGCGAGAAGCCCCAGAGTCAAGGGTGAAGGTGAGGGAGGCCGAAGCCGACGCAGTACCTGAGAGCGCTGACTCACCAGTACCTGAGGACGCAGACGCACTTGCACCTAGAGCAGCAGCGTCGCAAGCACCTAGGGCAGCAGCCTCACCAGTACCTAGAGCAGCAGTCGCAATGCCCGGATCGGGCGGGAAACACCGATAACAATCACCCTCATCACCAATAGTCACAGCATACATGGCAGAAAGAATAGCATCAAAATCAAGATCATCGATGGCAACTCCCGCCCTAGACAGCTCGCCCCAGCGAGGGATCTCTGTGGCCTCAGGGAACTGGCGACGCCACGCGTCCGTCAGGCGGCCAAAGCAGCGCTGGGTGGGATGCGCACCCCCACACTGCTCACCCGCACGGTCGCCGGTGCGCAGGACGTAGGTGCACGGACCAAAACCCACACCCCGCTGGCGTGCTGTGTACCACTTACGGAGCTGCTGAGGTGACAGGGTCTCACGACCGCGCTGCTGCTGCTGGCGCGGACCACCACCGGAGCCACTCCTCTGCGTAGACCCGCGACCGGCTCCACCGCCACCTCCGCCGTCTCCGCCGCCTCCGCCACCACCGCCACCTCCGCCACCACCGCCGCCTCCGCTACCACCGCCGCCTCTGCTCCCTCCACCACCGCCGCCGCCTCCGCCTCCACTGCTGCCTCCGGTACCCCCACCCCCTCCACCACTCCCACCACCACCCCCACTCCCTCCGCCGCCTCCACCGCCACCTCCACCGCCCCTGCCAGCTCCTCCAGCGCCCTTGCCCCTTTTGTCCTTGCCTGTGCGGTGCTTCCCCGAAGGGGCAGACGCAGCACCGACCGACTCAAAACCAACGAGGTTGGCCGCAGCAGCAGAAGCAACAGAGGGCAAGAGGGGGGAGGGAGAACACCCCTCAAAGACAGGGGTGCGGGGGTCACCACGAGAGGCTCCTACAGCGAATATGCTCTTCTACGCCGCTAGGAGGGCCTTCTCCAGGAGGTCAACGGTGAGAGTGGTGGGGCACACTGCGAGGAAGTGGTCCCTGACTACGCGAAGGGAGTCAGGGAGTCGGGTGACTATGTAGTAGAGGGTGATGTACATGGGGGTGGGGGGTTCTTGGCGCAGAAGTCAGCAGGAAGCGCAGCGCGGTAGCGAGTGTCACTAGTGCGGAGGTGCGTAATGAGGTCAGCGACTGTGGGAAAGGCAGCAAGGTCAGGGAAGAGGTACGGTAGTATGAGACGGCTAAGTGCAGCAGTGGCAGTGGAGGAGTAGCGTGCAACTACAACGTCGTACAAGGTCTGAGCACTCTTGTACTGACTAAAGTGCGCACACTCGGAGGTAGGGAGGTGGCGACGCACAGCAAGACGTGCAGCAGCGTCACGTGTGGCCCACTGGGAGCGAACAGTGGCGTCCGCATCAGCAGCAGGGGCAGGAGAGGCGCCAGAGGTGAGGTTAAAGAGAGAGAGACCGTCTGCCCTATCGCACTGTAAGAACAGCTGCAGGTCATCTACCCAGACGTCAAAGTCAATGGCTCGACCCTTAGTGTCAAAAGCGAGGACACTAGGGGTAGCCATGACCACAGTAGACTAGCAGTGCAAACAATAGGGTGAGGGCAGTGTAGTGAAAGAGGCGCTTACCGCACGGGGCAGCTCGGGCGGCTCGGCAGTAGGGCGGCTCGGCGGCTCGGCGGCTCCGCTACTGGGCGGCTGGGCGGCTCGGCTGCAGTGCGGCTCGGCGGCCCGGCTGCTCGACTATACGTCGGCTCGGCTGCTGGGCGGCTCTGCTCCAGGGCGGCTCGGGTGCTCGGCTGCTGGGCGGCTCGGCGGCTCGGCTGTCCGGCTGCTCGGTTGCCCGGGCGGCTCGGCGGTGCTGCTGCAGGGCGGCTCGGCGGTCGGCTGCTCGGCTGGGTGAGGCGGCTCAGGCAGCTCGGGTGGCGGGCGGCGCTGCAGCAGGGGACGGGGCCGCAGGTCAGGACGGCGGGGCCGGAAGTGAAAGCGGCTGGGCAGCAGGTGAGAGCGGCGGGGCCGCAGGTGAGAGCGGCGGGGCCGCAGGTGAGAGCGGCGGGGCCGCAGGTGAGAGCGGCGGGGCCGCAGGTGAGAGCGGCGGGGCCGCAGGTAAGGGCGACGGGGCCGCAGTTGAGGGCGGGGGGGCCGCAGTTGAGGGCGGCGGGGCCGCAGGTAAGGGCGGCGGGGCCGCAGTTGGGGGGGGGGCGGGGCCGCAGGTAAGGGCGACGGGCCGCAGGAAGGGCGGCGGGGCCGTTTAAAGGGACGGCGGGGCTGTGAGAAGGGCGGCGACGGGCCGCTGCAAGGGCTGCGACAGGGGCCGCTGGTGAGAGGGTGGCGGATAGGGGCTGCAAGGGCGGCTGATCGGGGCCGCGAGAGGCCGCTAGGGCGGCGCGACGCGGCCGTTAGGGCAGCGCGACGCGGCTGTTAGGGCAGCGCGACGCGACCGTAAGGGCGGCGCGACGGGCCGCTAAGGGCGACGCGACGGGCCGCTTAGAAGGGCGCGACCCTAGGCGCGCTTCGGGCAGGGGCAGGACGCGCCCCGGGCAGGAAAAAATGGAATCGGTGGGCCCTAGGAACAGTTCCCACGAGGGAACCTGCTCGATACCATGAGAAAATGAGAACGAGAATGAATGAACTATGAATGAAGTGGGTACAAGTACTAACCCTATGGGATACCCCACTATAGCCTACACAAAAGCATAGGCTATAATGTTCTGACACAAAGGCCTACGTGGACCTACGTGGGCGAATAGGATTCGGCGCGGATAGCCTCGAGGTTGCGCCTGTGTTCCGCGATGGCCTCCGTGGCTCCGACGTGGACAAATAAGAGCAGGCGGATCCGTAGTGATTCATAGAGTTTGTCGGCTCGTAATCGTGCGGGGGAGTTAGGGCGCGCTGCACTTCTATTTATTAATTCGAAAATTCTTTGGAGCGGGTTTTGGGTGAACTTGCACGCGTTTTAGTGTTTTCGAACTTGAACATGCGAAAACACAGAATATCGGCACCCTTAGTCAGGTGCACCAAGACTGGTTTTTGCGGGAACCCGAACTCCACCCAACCGTGCGACCGAAATGAGGTCGCACATACACTGTAGACGTCGCATAGCCAATCATAGCGTTTCGTCTAGGCATTGTAACTATTCTGTTACCGTCGCTAGTGTTTCGTTTTTTTCGCAACTGGAGTTCACCTTTTGGGGTGGTGCACTTCCCTGTCAAGTTCGAGCGTTTGACAGGGAATTTTGCAGTATCGTTTGCCCGCGTTTGGGGCGCTGTGGCGTTCAAGTTCGCATGCAAAACACGAGCGTGGTGCACTTCGCGAACAGTAACACTGTTCAGTCAAGACAAAATTCAGTTGAGTAAACGCCAAACGCACAGTAACCTGAACTTCACCAAAATTTCGGATTTGGATCGATCTTCTTCAGCATTTTTGAATAAAAAAATAGAAGTGCAGCGCGCCCTTACGAGAGTGGGCAGCCGAGTTACGGAGGATTACATGAGTGCTCCGCCCAAAAAAGCTCCCCTCGCCTCCGCGAACTTTCCCCCCCCTATATATTACACCCTCATTCCCGGCCTATGCACAATTAGGAGCCTTGGCTACAGTTCATACTATTGCTTGGACCCTAGCGATCTGGTGCTTGGATCCGAACCCTAGGTGGGTGGCGGGCAAATGCACATAGAGAACGGTATACAGCGGTAAATAAAAGCAAAAGTATTTTTGCCTACGGTTTAGTCCGAGAATGAGGGTGTAATGAGTCAAACCCGAGTCAAACCCGAGCACCCCTCGGAATCCCGCAGCACCCCCCGAAACACACGCGCGCCCCTGCCAGCGCAATCATAGCACGATCGATGTTTTCGGTCGTGCTCTACAGTGCACTGACGTGCATTGTCTGTTGCGATCATCGACCTTGTGCCCTCGCGCAACAGTACCGAGCCTCACGCTTGCAACAGTTGCGAGCCACACGCTTAGACCACACGTGCGGTCAAGATTCTGGCGCCCTTGACCACCATTAAATTATCTCGCGAACACTCTCGACTCTTCACAAATACAAACGAAAACAGAAAAACGAGAACCAACATGAACGCTCACAAACATTCATGAACAGGGCACAAACTTCGCGGAATCTCACGAACACAATCACGAACACAGAAGTTCACGAACATAAATTCAACGCACACTTATGAGCTCGCGAAGCAACGCAAACGCACACGAAGTCGCGCATTCACACACGGACATTCACGAACACTCAAGAACGCAACCTTTCACAAAAACTCACATAACTCATGAACCGTTGAGGCGATTCACGAGCCGTAAACACAGAAACGCAGCTCACGAAAAAGCGCAACTCGCACACAACAAATTACCTTCAGAACAAACACCTCAATTTCACTCAACGTCGACGAATAGGTGGTAGGTTGTCGTGCAAACCATGTATTGCACTCAACATCCTCCTAGATGCGCTCCTAGATGCGCTCCTAGAAGAGGGAAGGCGGTTGAGGGCGGTGGGAAGGGGTGGTGATCAGGAGGATATGAGCTGGGAAGGTGTGGGAACGGGTGCATGGAAGCGGCGGGGAGGAGGATGGGAATTGGTGGGAAGCGAAATGGGGGGAGGGTTGCGGGAACATCTCCAAAATCCCGGCGCGCACAAATGTCCCAAAACTGTTCCGAAAGAGAGTTTCGGGATAGTTTTTGCACCCATTTTGAAAGTCTCTTTCGGGAAAAACTCCGGTACAGTTGGGAGGCTCCTGTATTTGTTCCGCAAGACTCTTCCACGCCATCCCGAAAGTGTTCCAGAGGACCGTTTTGGACATTTTTGGGACCCTTTGGGGAGGGATGCAAAAGACACGGGGCACCAATCACCGAGCCTATACACACGTGTGGGGTTCGAAAAAGGGCGGCTCGGGGCCACGAGTACTGTGCATGTGCCGCGACCAAAAAATGGGTCTATAATTGACATACTAAACAGTAAATACACCTACTGTTTAATGGGTAACACATATCGATACAATTAAAAAACAATAACATTCAGGATGCTAAGCGTTAATAAACGTTGCTATGACAAACGTTATTAAGATGGTTCGTTTCACCCTACACTAGCGGCAAATAATCCACGGGCTTGCATCCCCGCTATCGGGAGCAAGGGTTCCAGCAAAGCACTCCGGCCTAAACTCTTCAAGCCCGCACTCGTTAATGTACAACCCCTAATCCCCCCAACGGTACGCCCTAACCCGGGGGTCGTACCACTGCCCCCTAGCCAGCCGCAACCACATCTGCACCACCTCCCACACCAGGTCAGTGGCCGTTTCCATGCACCTCTCCGTCTCCAATGGGCTGCCACTCAGGTGCACCGTGTTGTCCCGCATGTTCTGGAGGCCAAAGTCCACCTAGACAAACAGAGAAACCACAACACAAACAATGCTTACTGTATGCCCTTCAACAAAAAAAATATTTGCATGTGACGACACTTACGGACATCATCACCCACGCGATGTGGTATGGGACGAGCACCATGCACTGTTGGTGTAAGGGCCTAATAAACTCAAGCTATTAAGACTTTATCAAACTTAAAACCTCTCCTCGGGGTCACCTCCAAGGGTCCTTGGGTGCCTGGTACAAGACCAGCCCCTATCCTCGGGTCCGAGTTTGTAGAGAGAGGGATCAAGAGGGACTTAGTCAAAACAGCAAGAGTACCTTGAACGTCGCGCCGCGTATCGTGCAGACCGTCGACCGGATTAAGCTGAGAATTTCCTATATCGAAGCTCACTCTAAGAGCTTTAAAATAAGCCAAGTTGCCTCGCGAAAAGTTCTGCCATTACGAAGTTATGGCTCGGACAGCGTTAGCCTAGCGTTGGAGTGCTAGCGTACTAGCGTTGACTCGGGTAGCATTCCGCCGTCGCACCGCGTAGAAAAGAAATTCTAGCAAGGAAAGAATTCGCTTGAATCAATTTCACTATATCCAGGTACAAACAGAGAAGGAATATATAGTTCTAGCTAGCAAGGACCTTGGGAATGAACCTGAGAACAACCAGGGATCATCCCAAATAATTCCAAGCAATAGAACCAACCTGGCTGGACAAAATAGCAGGTGGTAGGTTGGTGAACAACCTCTGGTTCTGTTTTTCCAACCTGGGAAAACAACAACCAGGTTCAGGTCCTCAAAACAGAACCTGTTTTGTCTTTGCCCAACCAGCCAAATGCTGGTTCCGCTGGTTTCCCCTGGCCCTGTAGCATGCAGATACAGACAAACAACATCCAACCTTCACCTAAATTGTACCCCTATAGTGCCTGCCCTGCTACACTATAGTCAACCAAACAAAACAGTACAGTTTCGAGTTGGATAGAACTGAATCTGCGCAATCAAGTAAGCCGAACTGCAAAGCTTCCATCTTGGGTTCCTTTGCGAGCTCATCCTTTCTGCTTGTACTGTTCATAGCGCGTACAATGTTATGCCGAAGCGCACATTTTGCGAGTACCTGCAAATGCTTCAAGCGAAAATTGCGAAAGCAAACAAACACACAAACATACCATTCACACGCAAATGCATTCGCACACGCATACTCGTACAAACAGACGGCAGGATGTCGTGCAATGTGAATTTGCACCCAACACACTCCCCCTCAGCCTGCCGGCTGCATCCCCATCATTCCATACTAGTTCATGCTCATTCCACTCATGCGCACACAACGCCAATGAGGCTCATCCGCAAGCCTCTTGGTGAAGAAGTCTGCTGGCTGCTGGTGAGTCTTGATGTAGATCGGATTCACCGTCCCCCTCTTCACCTCCTTACTCAGCCAGTGCCACTTGATACGCATGTGCTTGTTCAGCCCATGAAGCACAGCGTTCCTGGCCATCCCAAGAGCCCCCTTGCTATCACAAAACAGCGGCGTAGCAACCTTCTGCTCCTGGCCAATCTCCTCTAACAACCTCCTCAGCCAAATCACCTCCTTCACCCCATGGAACATCGCCATGTACTCTGACTCCACGGAAGAGAGTGCTGTCTCCGTCTGCTTCTTGAACCTCCAACTAACAGGTCCTCCCCCAACTACGCAGATGTATCCTCCCACAGATGAGGAATCTTCCTTTTCAGAGGCCCACGTAGCATCGGTAAAGCAAGTGAGAAAGAGCTTGCCTTCTCCAAGCCTCTCCCCCTTCTCTTTCAGCACCTCAACCTCTTTCTGCTTCATCTGTGCAGATGCGGAGTACTGAACTCCAATGCTTGGGTGAGAGTTCAGATACTTCACCACACGCTCAGCTGCATCCACCTGCTCCTCTGATGGATTCTGCACCACCCTAGCCAGCTGCCCAACCGAGAAAGAGATGTCAGGCCTCGTGTGAACTGCTGCATACAAGAGGCTGCCTACCAAGGACTGAAATTGCTGCTGCTCCTCGGCTTCAACCCCTTCATCCTCTGCAGCTTTCACAAGCTTGAATTCTGCTGGCAGGGGAGTTGCAACCTTGCGCTCATTCTCAATCCCGTACTTCTCCCCAAGCTCCTTGATGAACTTCTCCTGGTGCAGTTTCAACCACCTGTGATCTGGATCCCTCTCTACGTGCATCCCGAGGTAGTACTTTACCTCCCCAAGGTTCTTGCACTTGAAGTTCTCCATCAGCTGCTGCTGCACCTTCTGGATCTCCTTCATGCTGCTGCTAAAGAGAAGAATGTCATCCACATAGACCAGAAACAGCACCAGCTTCTCCCCCTCCCCCTTGAGAAAGAGGCTCTCATCACAGCTGCTGGTCTTGAAGCCCATCTCCTCTAAAACAGCTGCCAACTTTTGGTACCAGCAGCGTGGCGCCTGCTTCAAGCCGTAGATGGACTTTTTCAGCTTGCACACCCTGCCCGTACCATCCTCATACCCAGGCGGCTGCGTCATGAACACCTCCTCCTCTAAAATCCCGTTGAGGAATGCCGTTGATATGTCCATCTGGATAATGAACTTCCCATCAACGGCTGCATCTGCCAACAAAACACGAAGGGTAGGGGTTTTGGCAGTGGGAGCAAAGATCTCATTGAAGTCCCGCTTCTCCTTCTGCATAAACCCCTTAGCCTCCAACCTACTCTTGTAGATGGTGACCTGCCCCTTGTCGTCAGTCTTGATCCTTAGCACCCACTTGCATTGTACCGCTTTCTTTCCCTCAGGCAGCACCACTAGTTCCCAAGTCCCATTCTCCAGCAGGCTCTGGTACTCAGCATCCCTAGAAGCCAGCCATTTGTCCCTATCTGGTCCAGCTAATGCCTCCTCCATGCTAGCTGGTTCCTCTGGTGCAGGGGCAAGAAAACAGTACGCAGGCTCATCCTCCTCATCCGGGTCATAGCCATGCGGTAGAATCAGCAATGCCTCTTCTGTCCCAAGCTGCTGCTCCGCTACATCAGCTCCTGCAGTCAGCTTCTTAGTAGCCATACGGGTACGTCCTGGTCTGGAGACGGGTGTTTCCCATCCCTTCATAACAACAACCTTCGGCTTTTTAGTTTTCCCCTGCTGCTGCTCTCCTCCCTCGGATCCAGCAGCTCCACTAGTGCTACCGCTAGTCTCCACACCATTGTTTTCACCAGCAGGTGCCTCCTGCACCTTCTCTCCAGCACCACCTTTTGCAGCTGCCTCCTCTCCCTCCTCCCACACACTAGGAGTCAGGTCCAGCTGCATGGTGATCTGCTCCATCTGCTGGGACACCCTGGCCTCCGACTGTTTCTCCCAGCTCCCATACATCATGCCATCAACAAACTTCACATCCCTGCTGTCAAACAACACACCCTTGGAAGGTTCCCACAGCAGCCATCCCTTGCTCTCAGCAGCCAGCCCCAAAAGGACACACCAGATTGCACTCGCCCCCAACTTACTGCGGTAGGTCTTGGGGACGTGGGCGACTGCCATGCAACCGAACACCCTCAGCATGTCCACCGGCGGCTTCCTCCCAAGCCACCTCTCCAACGGCACCCACGAGTCATCCCCAACCTTTGTGAGTACCCTGTTCCTAGCGACGGTAGCGTGCCGAACAGCATGGGGCCACATGGAGTTGCCCAGCCCAGATTCTATGAGCAGCGCCCTAGCTGTCTCCAGAATTGTCCGGTTCGCCCGTTCTGCTACACCGTTAGACTGTGGGGTGTAAGCCGTGGTCAGCTCCCTCTGGATGCCCTGCTTCTTGAGCCAGGCCGTCATCTCAGCTCCAAGGAACTCACCACCCCGATCTGTCCTAATCCGCTTCACCACACACTCCGCTTGCTTCTCCACGAATGGCAGCCAATCTTCCCGTATCGTAGAGGCGGCATGGTCCTTCTGCTTCAGCGGATATGCCCAAATAAGCCTGCTCCAATCATCCACTATGGTCAGAAAGTACCGCTCCCCCTTGTGTCCCTGAACCGGCAGCGGCCCCACCAAGTCCATGTGGACCAGCTCCAACGGCTTCTTGCTCCTGCCAGCCACACTATGGAAGGGGAAACGGGTAAACTTTGAGAGCAAACAGATTTCACAGTTATCATCGGGTGGTTGTCCGTTCAGCTTCAAGCCCTTAACGGCTCCATCCTTCTCCAGCTGCTTCAGCAAAGGCATTGCCACATGCCCCAAGCGTCGGTGTGCCGTTGCCCAATCCGTCTCCCCAGATCTGGCCGACACTTTCACACCAACCCCTCCAACGGCGTTGCACTCCCCCTGGGATGCAGACCCCTCTCCAGCCTGCCCCCCACCATGCCACGCCAACGCCGGCAGCTGCCACATGGATCTGTACACGTCCTTGCTCTCGTGCAGATCCCAAAGCACCCGATTGCCCAGCTTCCCCTTGTAAGTGCGTGCCCGATCCGTACTAGTGCTCACCCCAGACTTGCCAAGCTTACGGAGGGAGATGAGGTTGGCCTTGAGTTCAGGAACAAGGAGAACGTCGTGCAGCACCACCGGCTTGCCATCCGCTCCCTTAAATGCAGCTCGTCCCGCACCAGCCACCTTCAGCGCGTGTCCAGAGGCGGAGCACACCTCGTTGATCGGTGCAGCGCGTACGTGGTCCAGCAGGTCCTTGCGTGGCGTCATCGTCCAAGCAGCGCCCGTGTCCAACACCCAATAATCCAGGGGGTGCAGCTCTGCTCCAACCTTGGCAGAGGCGTCTCCTTGCTCCCCCTTGTCTCCCATATGGAAGAATTGGCCCGCGGTGCGCTCCTTCTTCTTCTCCGCACCGCCGTTTCCCTTTGGGTTGTTATCGGACGAATCAGCGATCATGTTGGCACCATTTTTCTGGTTCCTCCACGCGCCGCCATCCTGGTGACGATTCTGGGGGGTCCATCCATCGGGTTTCTTATAGCACAAAAACCAGGGGTGCCCTTCCTTCTCACAATACCAGCAACTCCCTTTCATTTTGCCACCAGCACCCGACTTGCCCCCACGTCCAGATTTCGCACCACGACCCCAACCGGTACCTCCTTGTTGGTCGTTGGAGTCGTCGTCCTTCTTTGCACCGCGTCCAGCACCACCGAAGCCACGTCCTTTGCCACGTCGGCTCCCTTGCATCCCGTAGCCGCTGCTGCCGTCGTCTCCACCCCTCAGTTGACGGCGACGGAAGTCCTCCTCTAGAATCTTTGTCCGCACCCACTCGAGTGTCCACGAGCTCTGGTTCTGCGGCAGGCTCAATCCGCTCGTGAATTGAAGCCACGATTCCGGCAGCAGCGAGAGCATCTTCAGGCACTTGGTCTGCTCTGGGTAGGTGATTCCCGCGATCGCCAGCTTCGCGTAGAGGTCGCGCAATTTGTCCAGGACAGGTTGCACCGGCTCTCCCTCGCTCAGGCGCAACGCGGACAGCTCCCTCTCCAGCATCAATGTTGCAACAACGGAGGTCGGGGCGTGTAGCTCCTTCAACACGGTCCACGCCTTCGGACCGCACTCAACCTCCGGCAGCAGGTGCATGACGTGGTGACGCTGGTTCAGCTCCAAACTCTGCGACATCAAGTAGTAGCCAGCCGAGGCGCGCTCGTCCCAATCTTCCTGAAGGGCGGGGTCACTCGGTCTAGGCTCCTCCCCAATCATTAGTTTCAGCAAACCGATCTGACGGAAATAGAGTTGCATTTTCCAGGCCCAATCATCATAGCCCTCACCATTGAACTTCTCGACGGTGAAGTTTTTCAGCACCTCCTTGATCAGCGAGCCCTGGCTTGTTCGCGCTCCCCTTGGCGCAGAAACACCAGAATCTTGGCTGCCGCTACGATCTTGGGCTGAAGATTCACCAGCTACCGCCGAGGTGTTGCCCGCCATAGCTACCTATAACGAGGATCACTATAACGCAGCTCTGATACCAGCTTGTTGGTGTAAGGGCCTAATAAACTCAAGCTATTAAGACTTTATCAAACTTAAAACCTCTCCTCGGGGTCACCTCCAAGGGTCCTTGGGTGCCTGGTACAAGACCAGCCCCTATCCTCGGGTCCGAGTTTGTAGAGAGAGGGATCAAGAGGGACTTAGTCAAAACAGCAAGAGTACCTTGAACGTCGCGCCGCGTATCGTGCAGACCGTCGACCGGATTAAGCTGAGAATTTCCTATATCGAAGCTCACTCTAAGAGCTTTAAAATAAGCCAAGTTGCCTCGCGAAAAGTTCTGCCATTACGAAGTTATGGCTCGGACAGCGTTAGCCTAGCGTTGGAGTGCTAGCGTACTAGCGTTGACTCGGGTAGCATTCCGCCGTCGCACCGCGTAGAAAAGAAATTCTAGCAAGGAAAGAATTCGCTTGAATCAATTTCACTATATCCAGGTACAAACAGAGAAGGAATATATAGTTCTAGCTAGCAAGGACCTTGGGAATGAACCTGAGAACAACCAGGGATCATCCCAAATAATTCCAAGCAATAGAACCAACCTGGCTGGACAAAATAGCAGGTGGTAGGTTGGTGAACAACCTCTGGTTCTGTTTTTCCAACCTGGGAAAACAACAACCAGGTTCAGGTCCTCAAAACAGAACCTGTTTTGTCTTTGCCCAACCAGCCAAATGCTGGTTCCGCTGGTTTCCCCTGGCCCTGTAGCATGCAGATACAGACAAACAACATCCAACCTTCACCTAAATTGTACCCCTATAGTGCCTGCCCTGCTACACTATAGTCAACCAAACAAAACAGTACAGTTTCGAGTTGGATAGAACTGAATCTGCGCAATCAAGTAAGCCGAACTGCAAAGCTTCCATCTTGGGTTCCTTTGCGAGCTCATCCTTTCTGCTTGTAATGTTCATAGCGCGTACAATGTTATGCCGAAGCGCACATTTTGCGAGTACCTGCAAATGCTTCAAGCGAAAATTGCGAAAGCAAACAAACACACAAACATACCATTCACACGCAAATGCATTCGCACACGCATACTCGTACAAACAGACGGCAGGATGTCGTGCAATGTGAATTTGCACCCAACATGCACTTCCCTTGCTCCCACTCAGGGTAAGCTGCCAGGCAGGCCTTGTAGAAAATCTCGTTGATGAAGGGCCGCCGGTCGCCCTTTACGTGAGTCCATACCAAAATTTTAAATCCCATGTGTGGCTCTGCAAACAACAAACAGAGGGTGGGTATGTGGCGCTTAGGGTTTAATATAGAGCCCCCCTCAACGGCCGTCACGTCAGCATTACCTAGCCCCACTGTACTAGATTTTATTGTAAACAAATCACTCCACTGCATACCTACCTATAATGCTGAGACCCTCACATGTCTTCAAAACCTGAAACACTCCCCCCCCTCCCCCCAATTGGGGTGCCCTCGGCCCTTCCCATTCCCACATCCCATGATACATCATGCACCTTACTCTGCCCAATCTTCCCCCAAATGTAATTCTTCGCTTTGGGAGTTAGAGCCATCTTGTACTTCCCAGACGACCGTGCATCGATCCGCAGCGCTCGGTAGATATAATGACGCGCGTCTGTCGACGATTCATTCCTGAACTTCGTCCACACGTTCCCCACCACCCCACTGTATGCAGTGTCATCCATCGCCACCTTTATGTCGATTGCCACCACGTCATAGTGCCTCCGCAGAGCAAGTCGAAGGGCATCGTTCCTAACGCCGTTCTTTGGGAAGTAGGTGACCGCCCGTGCCGTGGTGTGACGAAGCTGCAACTCCATTGTGTGCTTGGCGTATGCCTGTGGGATCGGGAGGGAGGGAGAGGATGGAGGGAGGGAGGGAGGGAGGGAAGGTGGCAACCCCACAACTCACATGGGACGTGACGAGCAGGTGGCAGATCGAGCAACCAAGGGGTTTAGGGGCCAGAACTAGCAAACAAGGGCAGAACAAGCAATCAAGGGGCAGAACGAGCAAGCAAGAGCCAAAAAATGCCTTAGTAAGGGCCTGCTCAAGCAAGAAAGGGGCAGAACGAGCAAGCAAGAGGCATAACAGGTGAGCAAGGGGCTGAACGAGCAATCAAGGAGCAAATTGGGACAACCACAGGGTTTAGGCGGATCAAACAATCGCCTGCTTGAGCAAGCAACGGCCTGCTCGATCAAGCATGGGGCAGAACTAGCAATGAAGGGGAAGTACGAGCAACCACGAGGCAGAACTAGCAACAAAGGGGCAGAACAAGCAATCAAGAGGCAGAATGAGACAATCAAAGGGTTTATGAGGATCACACAAGGGCCTGCTTGAGCAAGCAAGGGGCAGAACGAGCAAGCAAGGGGCAGAACGGGTTGACAAGTGGCAAAACGAGCAAGCAAGGGGCAGAGCGAGCAGGCAATGGGCAGAACGCGCAATCAACTGTCATGACAAGCAAGCAAGAGGCATAACAAGTAAGCACGGAGCATAATGAGCAAGCGAGGGGCAGAGCGAGCAAGCGAGGGGCAGAACTAGCAAGCATGGGGCAGTACGAGCAACCTTGATGCAGAACTAGCAACAAAGAGGCAGAACAAGCAGGGTTGGGGCAGATTGAGACAATCAACTGGTTTAGGCGGATCACGCAAGGGCCAGCTCGAGCAAGCATGGGGCAGAGCGAGCAAGCATGGGGCAGAACGGGCAATCAACTGTCAGGACGAGCAAGCAAGCGGCATAACAAGTAAGCAAGGGGCATAATGAGCAAGCGAGGGGCAGAGCGAGCAAGCGAGGGGCAGAACTAGCAAGCATGGGGCAGTATGAGCAACCTTGATGCAGAACTAGCAACAAAGAGGCAGAACAAGCAGGGTTGGGGCAGATTAAGACAATCAACGGGTTTAGGCGGATCACGCAAGGGCCAGCTCGAGCAAGCATGGGGCAGAGCGAGCAAGCATGGGGCAGAACGCGCAATCAACTGTCAGGACGAGCAAGCAAGAGGCATAACAAGTAAGCAAGGGGCATAATGAGCAAGCGAGGGGTAGAGCAAGCAAGCGAGGGGCAGAACTAGCAAGCATGGGGCAGTACGAGCAACCTTGATGCAGAACTAGCAACAAAGAGGCAGAACAAGCAGGGTTGGGGCAGATTGAGACAATCAACGGGTTTAGGCGGATCACGCAAGGGCCAGCTCGAGCAAGCATGGAGCAGAGCAAGCAAGCATGGGTCAGAACGCGCAATCAACTGTCAGGACGAGCAAGCAAGAGGCATAACAAGTAAACAAGGGGCATAATGAGCAAGCGAGGGGCAGAGCGAGCAAGCGAGGGGCAGAACTAGCAAGCATGGGGCAGTACGTGCAACCTTGATGCAGAACTAGCAACAAAGAGGCAGAACAAGCAGGGTTGGGGCAGATTGAAACAATCAACGGGTTTAGGCGGATCACGCAAGGGCCAGCTCGAGCAAGCATGGGGCAGAGCGAGCAAGCAAGGGGCAGAACGGGCTGACTAGTGGCAAAACGAGCAAGGGGGCAGAGCTAGCAAGCAAGCGGCAGAACGAGCAATCAACTGTCAGGATGAGCAAGCAAGAGGCATAATGAGTAAGCAAGGTTCAGAATGAGCAAGCGAGGGCCTGCTCGAGCAAGCGAGGGGCAGAACTAGCAAGCAAGGGGCTGTACGAGCAACGACGATGCAGAATAAGCAATCAAGGGGCAGATTGAGACAATCAACGGGTTTAGGCAAACACGCAAGTGCCAGCTCGAGCAAGCATGGGGCAGAGCGAGCAAGCAAGGGGCAGAACGGGTTGACAAGTGGCAAAACCAGCAAGCAAGGGGCAGAGCTAGCAAGCAAGCGGCAGAACGAGCAATCTACGGTCAGGATGAGCAAGCAAGATGCATAACGAGTAAGCAACGGGCAGAATGAGCAAGTGAGGGGCAGGGGGAGCAATCGAGGGGCAGAACTAGCAAGCAAGGGGCAGTATGAGCAACCACGATGCAGAACTAGCAACAAAGAGGCAGAACAAGCAATCAAGGGGCAGATTGAGACAAACAACGGGTTTAGGCGGATCACGCAAGGGCCAGCTCGAGCAAGCATGGGGCAAGGCGAGCAAGCGAGGGGCAGGACGAGCAAGCAAGTGGCAGAACGGGTTGACAAGTGGCGATACGAGCAAGCAAGAGGCAGAACGAGCAAGCAAGGGGCAGAACGAGCTATCAATGGTCAGGACGACTAAGCAAGAGGCATAACGAGGAAACAAGGGACAATTTGGGACAATCAAATGCATTTATATCGAGAAATGGCTTCGCTCACCACCACTGGCGGAACTATACAGCAAGGGCTCATTTGCGGGCAAGCGTTCAGTGGCCATGCACTCCTTACTCTGCTAAGTCACACATATGTGCACTATTGGGTCACACGCATAGAAGACGGTGACTCACCCTGAATGGCTTGGGTTTAGGCATTGAGCGCGGTAGACCGGGGACCCGCTCTTCCAGGTCGTAGTCAACCACAATGATAACGCTTTCGTCGCCCCTGCCCCGCTTCCGGCCAAAGCGCCTAGGCCCCTCCTCGTAATGCTAAGAGGGCATGCTTCTGCCATAGGTATTGCCCTGCCTGTCGGGGATAGGTTCATCGGTCCTCCCCAATCCATGGCTCCCACCGCTCCCAAAGTCATCCTGCCTGGGTGGAAGCTCGGCACAAAGAAGAGACTCCAGGGGGTTTGAAAATAGCATACGCTTCAGGGGCCGCGCATCCAGTGTGCTGGGACGGTCACCATCGTCCTCACGGCTTTCCGGTTGCGCGATTGGGGTTCAAGGAGCGGATCATACATTAGCGGATTCAGCAGTAAGTGGGGTGCATCTTTCTTGTCGGAAAGCCGCTGCCTATTCTTCCGCACACCTGAAGTGCCCTTGGACGCGGGGTTGTCAGGGCTTTCACGGTCTGCCCTGACGGTAGCGGCCACCTGGGGTTTCCAGGAGGGTGTCGCGGCTGGCTTGGTGACCGCCGGAACTGTTGAACAAGAATGAATTGAACTAACAGTGAAATGAGTACAAGTAGGAAAACCTAGAAATGTGTACCCCCTATAGGCTAACCCACTCTAGCCTAAACAACTACAACAACATATATAATGTTTGACACACCCCCGTAGGCGAAGTGGGGGAGAACTAGGGGTCACAAGACCAGTCAAGTAAAGCAAAGCAAGGCAAGCTCAGGGTGGATCACAACATCACCACACATTCCGAGCACAAGTTCAAGGCCACAAGGCCAGTTCACATGCAGGAGTACACATATATATATAAGGCTAAATAAGCAAGAGCAGCAATATATATATGTAACAGTACAAAGAGGGTCAAGAAGTGAGCAAGTGAGGCAAGACAGGCACAAGACCCAACTGGGTACAGAAACGCTGATGATCACAAGGCGGAAGTGCCTTGGTGAAGACATCAGCAGTGTTGGCCTCAGAGGCCACGTACGCAAGCCGCAACTGACCACGCTGCTGTAGCTCACGAGCAAGGAAGTAGCGGAGAGCAATGTGCTTTGTTCTGTACTCCAGTCTCTATTCTCGACACAAGGCCAGCATGGCCTTGTTGTCAACGTACAGGACTGGAGGAGGACGAGGCGGCTCTCCAAGGTCGGTCAGCAGGTAGGTGAGCCAATGAAGCACCTGAGCAGCCATGGCCCCTGCGTAGATCTCAGCCTCACAACTGGAGCCGAGAACAGAAGACGAGCGAGTAGCCCGCCACGAAACAGAGCCGGAACCAAGGCTGAAGGTGTAACCCTGTGACGACCGCTGCGTAGCCTGGTCGTCAGCCCAAGAAGCGTCTGCGTGTCCAGTGAGGACCACTGGACTCCGCCCTCCAAGCACTAGCCCCATGCCCGACGTACTGCACAAGTAGCGCAACACCCTCTTCGCTGCAGCCATGTGCTCTGGTCGGTGTCTCCCAGGAGCAACATAGCGTGCAAGAATGCTAAGAGGGTATGCAAGGTCAGGTCGTGTGCAGGTCATCAGGTACATGAGGCAGCCAACAAGCTCTGGGTACGGGCCACTCGACTCTACGGACTCATCCGAAGGCAGAGCTGAGAGCGAGTGGCGAGTAGACAGAGGAGTGGCCTGAGGCGAGGAGTACGTGAAGCCGAAGCGCTGAAGGACCTGCTGCACCATGTGTGACTGAGTCAGGGTAATGGTGCGGCGTACTCTGTCCCGGGTGATCTGCAAGCCAAGGTAGCTGCGCAGTTCACCCAGGCCAGTGCACGTGTGTCTCTTCTGCAGCTCGGACTTCATGTAGGCGAGTCCAGTAGTGTCAGCTGTGGCAAAGACCAAGTCGTCGACGTACACGAGGATGTAGAACGGCGGCAGAGAGGTGTCGGTGCGCAGAAACAGCGACGGGTCGGCAGTAGGAGGAGCAAACCCAAGAGCCGCAAGCGTAGTCCTCAGTGTGTTGTGCCACTCACGTGGCGCCTGGCGGAGACCGTAGACTGGACGCTGGAGACTCCACTGGGTACCAGGAGGGAAAGATCCAGTGAAGCCAGATGGGCGGCGCAGCCAGATCTCCTCGTGCAGGCTGCCCTGCAAGAAAGGTGTGCTGAAGTCGAGAGAGTGCAGCTCTTAGTCACGGTGAGCAGCAACGTGCAGCAGTACCCGAAGAGTGGTCATCTTCGGGGTGGGGGAGAAGGTCTGAAAGTAGTCAACTCCCTGCCGCTGTCTGAAGCCACGAGCCACGTAACGCGCCTTGAAGACAGGCGGAGAACCCGGCGGCCGCTTCACCCTGAAGATCCACATGCCAATGACGATGTTCGCCCCAGGAGGGGGGACAGCGTCAACGTAGGTGCCTGTGGACTTCCAGGAAGCCATATCTGCATCCATAGCTGCCTGCCACTGAGAGGAGTAGGGACCCTCTATCGCCTCCGCGTAAGAGCGCGGAGTCGGGATGTCAAGTGCATCTGGGTCTCCCTCAGGGGTAAGCAGTACGGACGCGAGATGAGGTGAAGCAGCTGCCAGACACTGGAACTCCTCCTGCCTGTCCTCAAGGACGTCCGTGCCAAGGGCACACTCACCCCCGACGGACGGAGGACAGACAGACTCAGACTCAGCGACAAGACTGGCAGCGTAGTCTAGGCGAGAGCGAGCAGCAAAGTCGACGAGCTCAGCAACGAGGGCAGACAGAACAGAAGACTTGAACGAAGGGTCAGTGACGGCAGTAGCAAGGAGACGCGTGACAGTAGGACTGGCAGCACGAAGAGAGTCCGACTCCGGGTCGGCGAGAGCAGGAAGAGAGGACGCAGGAGGAGAAGGCAAAGGGGCACGTAGAGGAGCAGTAGACGGACGCAGAGACATCCGGTGCGTGCCAGGGACAGGAGGAGGACGCTGACGCGAACTACAAGCACTAGTGCTAGCAGGACAGACAGGCGACGCAGGACGAGACGCAGACTCACGACGCTCAGGAAGGCCTTCAGTAGGACCAGTGTAAGGAGAAGGAGCAGGTAGTGGGGAGGCCGGCTGCAACTGTAACTGTGACGGGACAGGCTGTGAACACGCTAAGGGAGGAGGACCAGGAGGAGGCGAGAGACCAAGAACCTGCTGATGGAGCGGAACGAAGTACGGCTGAGGCCGCGCGGCGACTCCAGACACAGCAAGGATAGCACCAGTACCCCCAGCGGCAGTACCAGGACCAGCAGCAGCTCCAACGCCCGACGCCACAGCACCAGCACTCGGGTCCGCAGTACCCGCAGCAGCTCCAACGCCCAGGTCCTCAGCACCAGCCTCAGCACCAACGCCCGGGTCCTCAGCACCAGCAGTGGCTCCAACACCCGGGTCCAAAGCACCAGCCGAAGCTCCAACGCCTGGGTCCTCAGCACCAGCAGGGACTCCAACACCAGGGTCCACAGCACCAGCCGCAACTCCAACGCCCGGGTCCTCAGCACCAGCAGCACCTCCAACGCCCGGGTCCGCAGCACCAGCAGCAGCTCCAACGCCCGGGTCCGTAGTATCAGCAGCAGCTCCAACGCCCGGGTCCGTAAGACGAGGCGCGCCACTCCGAAGTGTGCAACGGCGCTCGTACCACTCACGGATCCGCTCACGGGAGGGGAGCTCCCGACTAGGAGGAGAAGTACCAGCACCAGTCCCTGTAGTGCGTCTGGTCCCAGAGGTACCTCTCCGGAGGTTGCAGTACTGTAAGTACCACTCACGCAACTGCTCCGAAGAGAGGTCTCGTCCAGGTGTAGTACCCTCAGGCCCAGCACCGCCAGAGTCAGAACCCCCAGACCCCGCACCCCCAGGCTCAGCACCCCCAGGCTCAGCACCCCCAGTCACCGCACCCCCATGCTCAGTACCCCCAGTGTCCGCACCCCTAGGCTCAGCACCCCCAGAGTCCGCACCCCCAGGCTCAGCACCCCCAGTCTCCGCACCCCCAGGCTCAGCACCCCCAGCAGGACGAGAGTCGACAGCAACCTCAACAGGCTCGACCGGGTCTACCTGAGAAACACCTGAGGGAGCGGCACCTTGAGGGGGGAGGGGGTCTACGACAGCAGCACCTGGCGCGAGGAAGAGAGGCGGGGGAGGGAGCGGAGCAGTGCGGTAGGGGAAGAGGCGGTAGTAGGGGACAGACTCGTCAAAAGTGACGTCCTGAGAGGGCAAGACCCGTGCGAGGTGGCGTGGTAAAACTGCCAACCAGGCGCGTCCGGAACCAAGCCGAGAAAGACGCAGGGAACAGCACGAGAGGAGAGCTTGTCCGCAGACGAATCGCGGACAAAAGCTCGAGATCCCCAGACCCGGAATCGCGACGCATCGCCAACCTCCCCCGTCCACAGTAGTGTGGGCGAGGTCTCCGGCAAGGAGACACGGGGCCAGAGGTTGAGCTGATGCGCAGCATACCGGACCGCAAACGGCCACAGAAAGTGGGGGGCAGCCACATGTATCAAGGAGGTACGAGCGACCTCCATGACCAGGCCAATGCGGCGCTCTGCAACCCCATTCTGCTGTGGAGAGGCCGGAAGCGTGAATGACTGCTCAATGCCATGCTCAGCAAAGTAGGCTGCCAAGAGGTCGGAGGAGAACTCACCACCTCTGTCAGAGTGCAAGCGCAGGACAGGAAAGTCCGAGCGGAAACGCTCGCTGAGCTGGAGACGAGCTCTGCGGATCCAATGGATCAAAACATCAGGGACCTCACCCTTGGTGCGCAAGGGGAAGACCGTGGTGTAGCGCGAGTAGTCGTCAACAACGATCAGGAAGTACCTCTCCTGACCCTGACCACGGACGCGGGCTGGGCCCCACGCGTCCATGTGGAGCGTCTGCAACGGAGCAGTCGTCGGGGGAAACGAGGAGGAGTGAGGAGCGGCGCACTGCCGCCCCTCGACACAGGGAAGGCAGGGAGGAGCAGGTGAGGGTGGGAGGGGAGGGAGGACCCTGGGAAGACCAGAAACAAGGTACCGGGAGTGCATGGCACGAAGGCGCTGCACAGACGGGTGGCCAAGTCGGTGGTGCCAGAGAACAGTCTCGTGCGCTAGAGAGCGACACGAGCAGGGGGCGGACAGCTGACCTGACGCGGACGCAGACGCAGACGCAGCGACCTGAGGGGGGGCAGTAGTCAGTGTGTACAGGTCCGACCCTGGCTGCCGGGTGAAGGTAGCCAAGTGGCGGCCTGTACGAGCACACGTGCAGTGTGTGACACGCTCGTAGGCAAGGGTGAACTGGTGAACACCCGCGTCCTAGAGTGCACAACCTGCCACCAAGTTCGTAGAGAACGAGGGGAGGTGGAGACCTGACAGTGTGCCCGACGGGACCGCAGGACAGGGAAGGACAGTGGAGGAGGTCGCAATGACCGGACCCCCAGAGGGGTCAGCGAGGGAGACAGCTACTGGCCGAGCAAGTGGCTCAAGGGCAGTGCGGTCACGAAAGAAACAGCGAGAGGCACCTGAGTCCAGCGTGAAGGTGTGCAGTGCTGCAGTCGACACAGTACTAGGGGGGGCAGATGTACAAGCACCTAGAGCAGCAGCCTCACCAGCACCTGGGGCAGGGGACACGTAAGTACCTGAAGTGGCGGACACACTAGTCCTAATGCCCGGGTCGGGCGGGACACTCAGGTACTCAGCACCCTCTCCACTAGTAGACATCACATACATGGCAGTGAGAATAGTATCAAAGTCTAGAGCATAGATATCAATCCCCTACTTCAGGAGATCAACCCAGTGGGGCAGCTCAGTGGCCTGAGGGAACTGAACACGCCAAGCGTCGTTCAGACGAGCGAAGCAACGCTGTGTGGCGTGCGGTCCCCCACACGGCTGGCCAGTGCGGTCACCAGTGCGAATGACGTACGTGCAGCTAAGGCCCCCCCCACCCCCCCCCCCCCCCCCCCGTGCTGAGAGTACCACTCACGGACCTCCTGGGGCGACGGAGTGTGCTGCTGGCCCTGGCCACCCCCAGTGCCTCCACGACCACCACCGCCGCTACCACCTCCTCGACCACCCCAACCCCGGCCGCTGCCTCGTCCACTGCCACCCCGACCACCTCCTCCGCCCCGGCCACCTCCCCCGCCGCTGCCGCCACCCCCCTCCCCCCCCGCTGCCACCTCCCCCACCCGCGCCACCACCCCCGCCACCACCACCTCCCCCACCATTGCCACCCCCGCTGTCACCACCACCGCCCTTGCCCCCTTTGCCCTTGCCGCTGCGGCGCCCGCTCGAAGCAGACGCAGTCCCGACCTTCTCAGCACCAAGGAGGTCGACAGCAGCAGCAGAGGCGACAGAGGGAAGAAGGGGGGAGGGAGAACACCCCTCAAAGAACGGGGTACGGGGGTCACCACGAGAGGCACCTACAGCGACTATGCTAGCCTCAGTTGCAAGGAGTTCCTTCTCGAGGAGGGCAATGGTGAGCTCAGTGGGGCAGCGAGCAAGGAAGTGGTCCCTGACTGAGCGCAGAGTGTCAGGGAGGCGCGTGACTAGGTGGTAGAGAGTGAGCCAGAGCGGGGGTGGGTTCGTGGCAAGGAACTCATCAGGCATAGTGGCATGGAAGCGAGCCTCACTAGTGCGGAGGTGGGTAATGAGATCAGCGACAGTGTGAAAGGAAGCTAAGTCGGGGAACAGGTAGGGAAGAGAGAGACGGCCTAGTGCGGCAGAGGCCGGTGAGGAGTAGCGGACAACGACAGCAGTGTACAATGCCTGCGCAGTCTTGTGCTGCCCAAAGTGCTCGCGCTCATCTATCGGCAGAGAGTTGCGAATAGCGAAGCGAGCATGGGCGTCACGAGTCTGCCACTGTGAGCGGGCAGTGCTGTCAGCAGTAGCAGCAGGAGCAGTAGCGTGGCCTAAGGCGTGATCGTACAGTGAGATGTCTTCCTTGGCGGTGAGCTATAGGAAGAGGTGTAGGTCATCAAGCCAGGTGTCGAACTTCACCGGGTGGCCCTCAGCATCGAAGGCTAGCACAGGAGGGCTAGCCATGGAAGCAGCAGTAGGAAAAGCAGTAGGAGCAGTCAGAAGGGTAGGCAGGGCGGCGCGGCTCGGTACAGGTAGGGCGACACGGCTCGGTATAGATAGGGCGGCGCGGCTCGGTACAGGTAGGGCGGCGCGGCTCGGGTCAGGCGGCGCGCCTCGGTTAGGGCTGGGCGGCTCGGGTCGGGCGGCTCGGATCGGTTAGGGCTGGGCGGCTCGGGTCGGAGTGGGCGGCTCGGTTCGGGCTGCTCGGTTCAGCCGGCTCGTTCTGGGTGGGGCCGTTCGGGGCCTCTAAGGGCGAGCGCGGGGAGCAGGTGGGGCCGTTAGGGACGAGCGCGGGGCCGACGTGGGCCTCTAAGGGCGAGCGCGGGGCCTATCGGGGCCGTGAGGGACGAGCGCGGGGCCTCTCGGGGCCTTAGGGACGAGCGCGGGGCCGATTCGGGGCCGTGAAGGGTGAGCGCGGGGACGTTCAGGGCCTCTAAGGGCGGGCGCGAGGCCGACGTGGGCCGCTCAGGGCAAACGCGGGGCCGTTAGGGGCCCGTAAGGGCATACGCGGGGCCGATCGGGGCCGTTAAGGACGAGCGCGGGGCCGACGTGGGCCTCTAGGGGTAAGCGCGGGGCCGATTCGGGGCCTCTAAGAGCGAGCGCGGGGCCGATCGAGGCCTCTAGGTACGAGAGCGCGGGGCCGACGGGGCCTCTAGGGGCGTGAAAGCCGAGGCGCCCTAGGGCGTAGGTAGGTAGGTAGTGGTGGGCCCTAAAAAAAATCGGTCCTAGGAAGGACCTGCTCTATACCATGTTGAACAAGAATGAATTGAACTAACAGTGAAATGAGTATAAGTAGGAAAACCTAGAAATGTGTACCCCCTATAGGCTAACCCACTGTAGCCTAAACAACTACAACAACATATATAATGTTTGACAGGAACCGGCGGCTGGCTCTCGACAACGGTCACAGCGGGTTCTTCCACATTTTCCCCCGTGTGACCCTCCAGCTCCTCTTGCCTCTTAGCGACTCGCCCGCTGAGCTGGGCTACTTTCCCCATCAATACCCGCAGCTCCGCCTCCAGTGTCGTTGTTCGACCCGCTATCCACCCGCGGGCCCTCAGGGGTTTCACCGCCGGCAGATCCGGCCACGCCTGACCCCCTAGGAGGAGATGCCTCTTCGCGGCGAGCCGGCGTATGGTTTGCCGGGACCTGAGAGGGAGAAGAGCTGGCACGGGCAGACCGGGGAGAGGTGAAAGGTGCCCTTCCTGGAGAGCAGAAGGTGAAAGGTGCCCTTCCATGGAACTACTCGGCAGGGACGGCAGAGCGTGCGGGATTGACTCCTGCTTGACCTGTCGCCTTTCTGAGTGATGACTCAGAGCATTTTTGCTGCTGATTTTAGACAACGATAACGCACCTAAGGAAGGTGCCCTTCCCAAGCCAACCAGATTTCTACATGCCGACTCCAAGAAAATGCACAATTGGTTTGAACGTCATGTGGCCGGGTAAGTCAAATGGATCATATGGGTGCATGCAGATTTGTATCACCAAATATAAGGGTAAACTACAAGCTCCTGTGTGGCGCAATCATCGCAGATTCTTACGGGAGCAAGTCTCCTCACTCTACCCCGACGCGGACGAGTCACAGATCGACGATTGGATAGCAGGAGTGGAGTCCGTTAAGCCCAAGGTACCACAGGCCTTTTTACTACGTGATCTTGTGTAATCACCAACGTATAGCGTCACCGTTCCTCCCACCCTCATACGCATCCTCCTTTTCACGCATTGCAGGTGACACGTCAACGCAACTATCACGACTGTGGTGTGTACATCATGAAATATATGCAGGCCTTAGTCGAGCTGAATTTTGAGTTTGTTGAGGAAATCAAACTGTTTGGCAAATCGGCAGACTGGCGGAAGGAGATTTTCCGGGACTTGTTTGACTACAGTGCCTTCTATGAGGATCACCTACGGCGTAAGGGTAAAGTAGTGATCCGTTGAATGAGGAGCAGTGTTGTAGTGTTGATGTATTTGTGAATCATGTGTTATGCTGACACGATATAAAATAAGTATAGGGTTTAGCTTGTCAGTTTTATAATTAACTCTTTAGTTTGGTGCAAGTGGCCTTTTCTTGACATGTATCACTCAGATACAACCTGCTTACTACATGGTGAAACCATATCCTTCTTTCTTTATGCAACATTATCGAAACAATGAGAAACGGGAATAATGGCCCAGATTGTCTAGCAATTAGTTGAAACCCTAGCTCACGCACGCCTTCCGCCACCCTTCTGTTGGAACGCCTGACATCCAGTCCGCCAATGGCGGAGTGTCTTAGGTTGCAAGCTACGTACGCCCTATACAACCCAGGACAGATTGGGCAACGTCGCGGACCAATAGAGATTGTTCCGGACTCCGAGTATCCTGATGCGCGCGACGCCGCGGACTTGCCGCCCTCGTGCATCCGATATGCTCCGCCGGCTCGTGAGGCATCGTCCGAAAAGAGCCACGAGAGTCTGATGATGGAAGGCCATGAACAAGAGGAAAGCGGCGAAGATATGCCCCCGGTAGATCTAGACCCGATGCACAACATCACGCTGACGCGGAAGGCGATGAGACTCAGGAGGACTCTCCTAATGCATGGAACAACGTACTTAACACTGATCATGCGCCAACTGGCAACAACGATCATGCCACTGCAGACAATCATGCTGAGGCGATTCATCCCGAGAGGACAGGTCAACCACTCCCTACCATCGCACGTGACCCGCATAACCTGGTCTCAAGGCCTTACCCGGTACCCTCTGACCATGCGCCACCGGCACATCCAGCTCGTGAGTGTTTCAACATTATGCTATGACCATATATATGGCGGTCTCTAATGTCACTGCAATCCCTGTTGTGTAGAGAACGCACCGCCACCTGCGCCGTCACCTGATGAGGAGGATACCATGGCGCCTGTTAACATAACATCTCCGACCCCTGGCAGCCACATCGCCAGTGAGTGAAAACGAGCCCGGTACGCAGATGTCTACAATGAAATCATTTTCTATGTGTATGGTCTGAGTGTCCAACGTAACATGTCGTAGGTGACAATGACGGACCCAGCACTACACACGCTATTCGACATATGCGTGTGTGTCGCACGGATCGCACGGATACAATGCAGCGCACACGTCGCTTGACTGGTAACTCTCCCTGAACGGTTCACCCTTATTCCTTCATACCTTCTTTCTTGCCCTCACCGATGACGTAGGAAACTAACCCACCTAACCCTACATCATCGCCCAGGTGACCACCGCCAGCAGGATCTTCAGCCACCACGCCAAGTGGCTGGTGCTTACAACCAGGGACCCAGAGATGGTAGGACATTGTCGTGTGCACATGGCCCGAAATAGGTCCACCATCTGGGTTCTCACAGCCGTTTCTGTTGATATACAGGTGTTGATGGGCCAGAAGATTTCCCCATGTTCAGACAGTGGCTAGACATATCTCAGGTGCTGCGGCCTTACCACATCGTGAAGCGTCGGCGCCAGTATCTTGATTAACAACAGGGTTATCATTGTTTTGCCAGCATGCTGTTGATGTATCGCGAACCTTGCTTGAGTTTAGGACAGGTTCTGGTTTGCAACTTAGGGGCCTGTTTTACATGTGCTTGTTGGATCAGAATCCCCTTATGCTTAGATCGTATTCCAAAGCACGGACACCATCCGAAGTGGCCCCATCCGATCTTCTTGGGGCTCGGGATGGTGTCTGTGTGGGGCAGGCCCCCACTCTTGACTTTTGGGGTCGCAGGGTTGGCCGGAACGGTCGTCTGCGTCATCTAACGCAGAGCTGTTTTGGTTAGCATCGCGCCCAATAGAATCTGCCAGAACCCATCGCAGTGTAGCCTGCCAAACGTCCAGTTCTGACTTCGTGGGCAATTGTGAAACTTCTGCCGCGAAATCGTTTTTATGTGTTTTTATGTTGGTTGGCTTGGTGTTCAGAGCAGCGAGTACTTGTTACCGTCATGAGGATCTGGAGTTTGTACAACCGACTTGCGCGCGGGTCAGAATGCGTAAAGTTTCGTGACGGTAACTGGTCACGTGCTCAGCCTGTCAGGTTCAATGTCCCAATCATACACCAACATGGCATGAAACCCCTTGTCGCATGAAGACGTGCAAGACGGTCGCATGTTACGTGGCCGTCAGCTTCAAAGTGTCTTGATGCCGAACCGCTTGGCGCAACATTGAAATTCGAATTTCCAACATTGCGGACCGCGTGGCCCAACTTTGAATGGTGTCCGTGCTTTGGAATACAGCCTTATTTAACATCTTCTGCCAGCTTCCCTGCAACGGTGTACTACACACAAAAGCGAGCCAAATCTGCACATTTCTTTCTGTAGTCCCACTTCAATCGAATTGTACAGCTATATCACCTCATAAGCAGTTTGGGTTATAGCGAGATACTGCACACCAAGTTGGATCCCGCGCGGGTCAGGAAGATCCTTTTGCGTTCAGATTAGCTCTGATCCGCGTCGTACCTACTCTCAACAACGCTGTGTGTTAGAATCCGATATGCCTTGGCTAGATTCCAGCACGTTAGAACCCCCACACCCATTCTGAAACGTGCCACCGTACGCTGCATGATCCGACATGATGCGCGAGCAATGCGAATGGTGCGGACGCACCTTCCGAAACAACCAGCGCATGTGCCAGCATCAGAATGCATCTTGCCATTGTTTGCGAGAGCCGGCAGCTAGGCGATCGAGAGGGTTTGTTCATGGGCACTACTGGCATGGTCCGCTAGAGCGAATGATGGTGGACGCTCCTCCACCGTGTGCGGAAACCCCTGGTGGTGTCGCCTCCTCATCTGGTCATAGCTCAGGCTGCGAGTCTGTAAGATCTGATGCTGCTGACGTGGACGCAGAGTCACTGCCAGATGCGCTCTCTGTCGCAGGCTCCGGCAAGTCGGCCAGCAAGCTCGATGTCCGGATCGAACTTGCTTACATTATGCGCAAGTACTTTCTCCCTAACACTGCCATTACTGAAATCATTCGTCTGTTTAAGAGCAAGAAATGGGCTGTGTCTGATCTGAAGTTCTGGGACACTTACCAAGATCTGGAGGAGTTTGAGAAGGAGTTCATGCCAAGGGATGAAGCGTGGGAGGCGGTCAATCTGGAGTTGGAGGGTGAATTCGAGACCGTAATGTCCGCTATCGGCCCGTTATCCATCTATGGGGTTGCCGATCCTTTGTAACGTATGGTACGTATGTGATCCATCCTTTTAAAGTGGCGTGGTACATTCCACTTACCATATGCAGGTTCTCCTGAAGATTTGGGCTAAAATGTCTAGGGTCTAGGGCTTTGCTATGCATCCCGTTACCACAAAGAATGGCGAAGTGCGGCGGTACACCAGCCCAGTGGATACAGCTGGTTCCACCTTGCAACGGTAAGTATCACGTATGCTCCTATGGTTGTCCTCGTTCCAATCTCCCTCTCCGAGGTATGCATCGCCCGGGTATGACGTTGTCCGATGGAGTAATGTGCAGCAGAATGCTCTCAAGGGGATGGCTATAGTGGCAGGGATCCTGCTTTTTAGCGACTCCACGCACCTGACGTTCAATGGACACCAGTTTGCGCATCCACTGCTAATATCCCTGATAAACATCCCCGAGGTGTTTCGGTGGTTGGGGGTTGGGTTCGGAGATGATCGCGTTGTTTCCGAACCTGGCATCGGATATGTCAGCAAAACAGAAGACCGCCATGATGCAGAAGATGTTACGCATCGTGCTTGGACCGATCATGGATGTTTCAACGCTCGAGAGGTAAAAGATCATGTACATCTCCATGCGGTTTTTAGTAGCTAAACAGTCCTAAACCCTAATAGATGTACTTCAATTTACAGCGGAGGGGTGCAGGTCGCGGATCACGTGGGCAGGCAGTACACCGTGGTACCCATTCTTGCGACGTGGGCTTGTGACCACCAGAATCGAGCAAGCTTACATGCACCATGGCAGCCTCGTCCAATAAGCCGTGCTCCATGTGCACCGTAAGCAGATGGGATTTGACGAAGGTGGCTGTCAAGTTGACGCCACGCACCATTGCAGACCAGCAACTACTGCACGAGGACATGACCATGAGCACGGCGGAGGAGCGAGACCAGCTCAAGCAGGCGTGGTCCACCCACTTTGTGTCTTGCATATGTGGCTGTAAACGAAATCCTTCTGAACCATGCCGCGTCGTCATAGTCGCTAACACATCCCCGAAATGGCAGTGTGCCCTGTTGGTGTAAGGGCCTAATAAACTCAAGCTATTAAGACTTTATCACACTTAAAACCTCTCCTCGGGGTCACCTCCAAGGGTCCTTGGGTGCCTGGTACAAGACCAGCCCCTATCCTCGGGTCCGAGTTTGTAGAGAGAGGGATCAAGAGGGACTTAGTCAAAACAGCAAGAGTACCTTGAACGTCGCGCAGCGTATCGTGCAGACCGTCGATCGGATTAAGCTGAGAATTTCCTATATCGAAGCTCACTCTAAGAGCTTTAAAATAAGCCAAGTTGCCTCGCGAAAAGTTCTGCCATTACGAAGTTATGGCTCGGACAGCGTTAGCCTAGCGTTGGAGTGCTAGCGTACTAGCGTTGACTCGGGTAGCGTTCCGCCATCGCACCGCGTAGAAAAGAAATTCCAGCAAGGAAGGAATTCGCTTGAATCAATTTCACTATATTCAGGTACAAACAGAGAAGGAATAAATAGCTCTAGCTAGCAAGGACCTTGGGAATCAACCTGGGAACAACCAGGGATGATCCCAAATAATTCCAAGCAACAGAACCAACCTGGCTGAACAAAATAGCAGGTGATAGGTTGGTGAACAACCTCTGGTTCTGTTTTTCCAACCTGGGAAAACAACAACCAGGTTCAGGTCCTAAAAACAGAACCTGTTTTGTCTTTGCCCAACCAGCCAAATGCTGGTTCCGCTGGTTTCCCCTGGCCCTGTAGCATGCAGATACAGACAAACAACATCCAACCTTCACCTAAATTGTACCCCTATAGTGCCTGCCCTGCTACACTATAGTCAACCAAACAAAACAGTACAATTTCGAGTTGGATAGAACTGAATCTGCGCAATCAAGTAAGCCGAACCGCAAAGCTTCCATCTTGGGTTCCTTTGCGAGCTCGTCCTTTCTGCTTGTACTGTTCATAGCGCGTACAATGTTATGCCGAAGCGCACATTTTGCGAGTACCTGCAAATGCTTCAAGCGAAAATTGCGAAAGCAAACAAACACACAAACATACCATTCACACGCAAATGCATTCGCACACGCATACTCGTACAAACAGACGGCAGGATGTCGTGCAATGTGAATTTGCACCCAACACACTCCCCCTCAGCCTGCCGGCTGCATCCCCATCATTCCATACTAGTTCATGCTCATTCCACTCATGCGCACACAACGCCAATGAGACTCATCCGCAAGCCTCTTGGTGAGGAAGTCCGCTGGCTGCTGGTGAGTCTTGATGTAGATCGGATTCACCGTCCCCCTCTTCACCTCCTTACGCAGCCAGTGCCACTTGATACGCATGTGCTTGTTCAGCCCATGAAGCACAGCGTTCCTGGCCATCCCAAGAGCCCCCTTGCTATCACAAAACAGCGGCGTAGCAACCTTCTGCTCCTGGCCAATCTCCTCTAACAACCTCCTCAGCCAAATCACCTCCTTCACCCCATGGAACATCGCCATGTACTCTGACTCCACGGAAGAGAGTGCTGTCTCCGTCTGCTTCTTTGACCTCCAACTAACCGGTCCTCCCCCAACTACGCAGATGTATCCTCCCACAGATGAGAAATCCTCCTTCTCAGAGGCCCACGTAGCATCAGTAAAGCAAGTGAGAAAAAGCTTGCCTTCTCCAAGCCTCTCCCCCTTCTCTTTCAGCACCTCAACCCCTTTCTGCTTCACCTGTGCAGATGCGGAGTATTGAACTCCAATGCTTGGGTGAGAGTTCAGATACTTCACCACACGCTCAGCTGCATCCACCTGCTCCTCTGATGGATTCTGCACTACCCTAGCCAGCTGCCCAACCGAGAAAGAGATGTCGGGTCTCGTGTGAACTGCTGCATACAAGAGGCTGCCCACCAAGGACTGAAATTGCTGCTGCTCCTCGGCTTCAACTCCTTCATCCTCTGCAGCTTTCACAAGCTTGAATTCTGCTGGCAGGGGAGTTGCAACCTTGCGCTCATTCTCAATTCCATACTTCTCCCCAAGCTCCTTGATGAACTTCTCCTGGTGCAGCTTCAACCACCTGTGATCCAGATCCCTCTCCACGTGCATCCCGAGGTAGTACTTTACCTCCCCAAGGTTCTTGCACTTGAAGTTCTCCATCAGCTGCTGCTGCACCTTCTGGACCTCCTTCATGCTGCTGCTAAAGAGAAGAATGTCGTCCACATAGACCAGAAACAGCACCAGCTTCTCCCCCTCCCCCTTGAGAAAGAGGCTCTCATCACAGCTGCTGGTCCTGAATCCCATCTCCTCTAAAACAGCTGCCAACTTCTGGTACCAGCAGCGTGGCGCCTGCTTCAAGCCATAGATGGACTTTTTCAGCTTGCACACCCTGCCCGTACCATCCTCATACCCAGGTGGCTGCGTCATGAACACCTCCTCCTCTAAAATCCCGTTGAGAAATGCCGTTGATATGTCCATCTGGATAATGAACTTCCCACTAACGGCTGCATCTGCCAACAAGACACGAAGGGTAGGGGGTTTGGCAGTGGGAGCAAAGATCTCATTGAAGTCGCGCTTCTCCTTCTGCATAAACCCCTTAGCCACCAACCTACTCTTGTAGATGGTGACCTGCCCCTTGTCGTCAGTCTTGATCCTTAGCACCCACTTGCATTGTACCGCTTTCTTTCCCGCAGGCAGCACCACTAGTTCCCAAGTCCCATTCTCCAGCAGGCTCTGGTATTCAGCATCCCTGGAAGCTAGCCATTTGTCCCTATCTGGTCCAGCTAATGCCTCCTCCATGCTAGCTGGTTCCTCTGGTGCAGGGGCAAGAAAACAGTACGCAGGTTGATCCTCCTCATCCGGGTCATAGCCATGCGGTAGAATCAGCAATGCCTCCTCGGTCCCAAGCTGCTGCTCCGCTACATCAGCTCCTGCAGTCAGCTTCTTAGTAGCCATACGGGTACGTCCTGGCCTGGAGACGGGTGTCTCCCATCCCTTCATAATAACACCCTTCGGCTTCTTAGTTTTCCCCTGCTGCTGCTCTCCTCCCTCGGATCCAGCAGCTCCACTAGTGCTACCGCTAATCTCCACACCATCACCTCCACCAGCAGGTGCCTCCTGCACCTTCTCTTTATCACCACCCTCTGCAGCTGCCTCCTCTCCCTCCTCCCACACACTAGGAGTCAGGTCCAGCTGCATGGTAATCTGCTCCATCTGCTGGGACACCCTGGCCTCCGGCTGTTTCTCCCAGCTCCCATACATCATGCCCTCAACAAACTTCACATCCCTGCTGTCAAACAACACACCCTTGGAAGGCTCCCACAGCAGCCATCCCTTGCTCTCAGCAGCCAGCCCCAAATGCACACACCAGATTGCACTCGCCCCCAACTTACTGCGGTAGGTCTTGGGAACGTGGGCGACTGCCATGCAACCGAACACCCTCAGCATGTCCACCGGCGGCTTCCTCCCAAGCCACCTCTCCAACGGCACCCACGAGTCATCCCCAACCTTTGTGAGTACCCTGTTCCTAGCGACGGTAGCGTGCCGAACAGCATGGGGCCACATCAAGTTGCCCAGCCCAGATTCTATGAGCAGCGCCCTAGCTGTCTCCAGAATTGTCCGGTTCGCCCGTTCTGCTACACCGTTGGACTGTGGGGTGTAAGCCGTGGTCAGCTCCCTCTGGATGCCCTGCTTCTTGAGCCAGGCCGTCATGTCAGTTCCAAGGAACTCACCACCCCGATCTGTCCTAATCCGCTTCACCACACACTCCGCTTGCTTCTCCACGAACGGCAGCCAATCGTCCCGAATCGTGGAGGCGGCGTGATCTTTCTGCTTCAGCGGATACGCCCACATTAGCCTGCTCCAGTCATCCACTATGGTTAGGAAGTACCGCTCCCCCTTGTGCCCTTGCACCGGCAGCGGCCCCACCAAGTCCATGTGGACCAGCTCCAACGGCTTTTTGCTCCTGCCAGCCACACTATGGAAGGGGAAACGGGTGAACTTTGAAAGGAGGCAAATTTCACAGTTATCATCGGGTGGTTGTCCGTTCAGCTTTAAGCCCTTAACGGCTCCATCCTTCTCCAGCTGCTTCAGCAAAGGCATTGCCACATGCCCCAAACGTCGGTGTGCAGTTGCCCAATCTGTCTCCCCAGATCTGGCCGACACTTTCACACCAACCCCTCCAACGGCGTTGCACTCCCCCTGGGATGCAGACCCCTCTCCAGCCTGCCCCCCACCGTGCCACGCCAGCGCCGGCAGCTGCCACATAGATCTGTACACGTCCTTGCTCTCGTGCAGATCCCAAAGCACCCGATTGCCCAGCTTCCCCTTATAAGTGCGAGCCCCATCCGTGTTGGTGTTCACCCCAGCCTTGCCAAGCTTACGGAGGGAGATGAGGTTGGCCTTCAGGTCGGGGACGAGGAGAACGTCGTGCAGCACCACCGGCTTGCCATCCGCTCCCTTAAATGCAGCTCGTCCCGCACCAGCCACCTTCAACATGTGTCCAGAGGCAGAGCACACCTCATTAATCGGTGCAGCGCGTACGTCGTCCAGCAGGTCCTTGCGCGGCGTCATTGTCCAAGCAGCGCCTGTGTCCAACACCCAATAGTCCAGGGGGTGCAGCTCTGCTCCAGCCTTAGCAGATGCGTCTCCTTGCTCCCCCTTGTCTCCCATATGGAAGAATTGGCCTGCGGTGCGCTCCTTCTTCTTCTCCGCACCGCCGTTGCCCTTCGGGTTGTTGTCGGACGAATCAGCGACCATGTTGGCGCCGTTTTTCTGGTTCCTCCGCGCGCCGCCATCCTGGTGACGATTCTGGGGGGTCCATCCATCGGGTTTCTTATAGCACAAAAACCAGGGGTGCCCTTCCTTCTCACAATACCAGCAACTCCCTTTCATTTTGCCACCAGCACCCGACTTGCCCCCACGTCCAGATTTCGCACCGCGACCCCAACCGGTACCTCCTTGTTGGTCGTTGGAGTCGTCGTCTTTCTTTGCACCGCGTCCAGCACCACCGAAGCCACGTCCTTTGCCACGTCGGCTCCCTTGCATCCCGTAGCCGCTACTGCCGTCGTCTCCACCCCTCAGTTGGCGGCGACGGAAGTCCTCCTCCAGAATCTTCGTCCGCACCCACTCGAGCGTCCACAAGCTCTGGTTCTGCGGCAGGCTCAATCCGCTCGTAAATTGAAGCCACGATTCCGGCAGCAGCGAGAGCATCTTCAAGCACTTTGTTTGCTCCGGGTAGGTGATTCCTGCGGTCGCCAACTTCGCGTAGAGGTCGCGCAATTTGTCCAGGACAGGTTGCACCGGCTCTCCCTCGCTCAGGCGCAACGCGGACAGCTCCCTCTCCAGCATCAATGTTGCAACAACGGAGGTCGGGGCGTGCAGCTCCTTCAACACCGTCCACGCCTTCGGACCACACTCAGCCTCCGGCAGCAGGTGCATGACGTGGTGACGCTGGTTCAGCTCCAAACTCTGCGACATCAAGTAGTAGCCAGCCGAGGCGCGCTCGTCCCAATCTTCCTGAAGGGCGGGGTCACTCGGTCTAGGCTCCTCCCCAATCATTAGTTTCAGCAATCCGATTTGACGGAAATAAAGTTGCATTTTCCAGGCCCAATCATCATAGCCCTCACCATTGAACTTCTCGACGGTGAAGTTTTTCAGCACCTCCTTGATCAGCGAGCCCTGGCTTGTTCGCGCTCCCCTTGGCGCAGAAACACCAGAATCATGGCTGCCGCTACGATCTTGGGCTGAAGTTTCACCAGCTACCGCCGAGGTGTTGCCCGCCATAGCTACCTATATCGAGGATCACTATAACGCAGCTCTGATACCAGCTTGTTGGTGTAAGGGCCTAATAAACTCAAGCTATTAAGACTTTATCACACTTAAAACCTCTCCTCGGGGTCACCTCCAAGGGTCCTTGGGTGCCTGGTACAAGACCAGCCCCTATCCTCGGGTCCGAGTTTGTAGAGAGAGGGATCAAGAGGGACTTAGTCAAAACAGCAAGAGTACCTTGAACGTCGCGCAGCGTATCGTGCAGACCGTCGATCGGATTAAGCTGAGAATTTCCTATATCGAAGCTCACTCTAAGAGCTTTAAAATAAGCCAAGTTGCCTCGCGAAAAGTTCTGCCATTACGAAGTTATGGCTCGGACAGCGTTAGCCTAGCGTTGGAGTGCTAGCGTACTAGCGTTGACTCGGGTAGCGTTTCGCCATCGCACCGCGTAGAAAAGAAATTCCAGCAAGGAAGGAATTCGCTTGAATCAATTTCACTATATTCAGGTACAAACAGAGAAGGAATAAATAGCTCTAGCTAGCAAGGACCTTGGGAATCAACCTGGGAACAACCAGGGATGATCCCAAATAATTCCAAGCAACAGAACCAACCTGGCTGAACAAAATAGCAGGTGATAGGTTGGTGAACAACCTCTGGTTCTGTTTTTCCAACCTGGGAAAACAACAACCAGGTTCAGGTCCTAAAAACAGAACCTGTTTTGTCTTTGCCCAACCAGCCAAATGCTGGTTCCGCTGGTTTCCCCTGGCCCTGTAGCATGCAGATACAGACAAACAACATCCAACCTTCACCTAAATTGTACCCCTATAGTGCCTGCCCTGCTACACTATAGTCAACCAAACAAAACAGTACAATTTCGAGTTGGATAGAACTGAATCTGCGCAATCAAGTAAGCCGAACCGCAAAGCTTCCATCTTGGGTTCCTTTGCGAGCTCGTCCTTTCTGCTTGTACTGTTCATAGCGCGTACAATGTTATGCCGAAGCGCACATTTTGCGAGTACCTGCAAATGCTTCAAGCGAAAATTGCGAAAGCAAACAAACACACAAACATACCATTCACACGCAAATGCATTCGCAGACGCATACTCGTACAAACAGACGGCAGGATGTCGTGCAATGTGAATTTGCACCCAACATGCCCTTTGGGATTGGGGTTATGTCAAAACCACGTGGGGCAACCTGTATCTGGCCATCGGCGTCTGCCTTCTCCACGTGGTGGACGAAGGTCTGTGGGTGCATATGATGCGCTGCCTGCTTGGCCTGCTCACGTCGACGGAGAAGCAACTCTTGCTCACGTGAGCTAGCTCTAGCTTAATAGGCAGGTCTTGTGCGTTTTACTCTCTTTAGGTGGTGCTCATGTGCCTAGAGGATGTGCATCTTGGCGTATCTGCAGGCATTGCAAGGACATTGTAGGTGTGACGCCAGGGGGTATCCTTCGACTTCCCAATATCATCACCCACTTTCGGACACTTGCACACTACGCCGCATGCGAGCACCGGGCGATGATGCAGATCGTGCCGTTGCTCGTCCACCTGCCGGGCTGTGAGAATGTCAGGGCGGCGATGGTGATGTTCAACGAGTGGTACCAGGCATACTTCAGGGTCGAGTTCCATACAGAGGAGTCGCTCGAGCAGTGCATCTCGAGAAGCGAGGAGTAAGCCTTGACCACTGGTTTGCGCAACGGTATAGTGTCTTAAACCGCAGTGCGCTTGTTTTGTCGTGCTAGCCTCCCATACATGTTGGCTTGTTCGTTAAACACCACTCACCTTTGGCGCGGCCCCGCCCTGTTTTCGGAGCGGCCCCGCCCTGTCTACAGCGCGGCCCACCCCTTCTTCAACGCGGCCCCGCCCGGTCTTCGGCGCAACCCCGCCCTGTCTTTGGAGCGGCCCCGCCCTGTCTTCGGCGCGGCCCCGCCCCTTCGCAGCGGCCCCGCCCCTACTTTGCAGCCACCTGCAGTTGAGCTGTGGCCCTGCTCTGTTGCGGCCCTGACCCTACCGACGCATCACAGCCTTGCCTCGCCAGTAGCGGCCGCCTACCCACCCGCCCCTGGTAAGCGCGCTGCCGAGCCGCGCTGCCCTGCCAAGCCGCGCCGCCCTGCCGCGCCTCGCCGCCTAGCCGAGTCGCGCTATTGCTGCTGCTGCTAGCCTCCTGCTGCTGCTGTCATGGCTAGTCCCAATGTTCTTACCTTCGATGCTGAGGGTCGAGCGATCGTTTTTGAGGTGTGGGTAGATGATCAGGACCTTTTCCTCCAGTGCGATAGCAAGGATGGTCTCTCATTGTTTGATCTCACGTCTGGCGCCTCTGCTCCCCCTGTTGCTGATGCTGAGAGTACTGATCGCTCGTAGTGGACCACGCGCGATGCTGCTGCCCGCCTTGCTGTGGGTAGTCACCTGCCGTCTTCTGAGCGCGTGCACTTTAGTCAGTACAAGAGTGCTAAGACTCTGTACGATGCAGTATTTGCACGTTACTCCTCCCTTGCCACTGCTGCCCTTAGTCACCTCATGCTACCGTACCTGTTCCCTGACCTCGCTGCCTTTGCCACAGTTGCTGACCTCATTACGCACCTCCGCACTAGTGACGCCCGCTACCGCGCTGCGCTTCTTGCTGAGTTCTGCGCCAAGAACCCCCCCCCCCCATGTACATCGCCCTTTACTACCTAGTCACCCGGCTCCCTGACTCCCTTCACTCGGTTAGGGACCATTTCCTCTCTGTTTGCCCCACCACACTCACCGTTGACCTTCTCGAGGAGCGCCTCCTTGCATCTGAGAAGAGTATAGTCACTATAGGAGCCTCCCGTGGTGACTCTTGTGCCCCTTTCTTTGAGGGGGGCTCCCCCGTCCCCCTTTTGCCCTCTGTTGCCTCTGCTGCTGCGGTCGACCTCGTTTGCTCCGAGTCGGTCGGCACTGCGTCTGCTTCTAGTGGGAGGCGCCGCACCGGCAAGGGCAAATGGGGCAAGGGTGCTGGAGGAACTAGCGGGGGCGGTGGTGGTGGCGGTGGGGGCGGCGGAGGGGGTGGGGGAGTGGGTGGTGGTGGGGGTGGGGGCGCAGGTGGCGGGGGTGGAGGTGGAGGCGGCGGCGATGTCGGTGGAGGTGGAGCTGGTCGGGGTGGAGCTGTGCAGAGGGGAAACTCTAGTGGTGGTCAGTGCCAGCAGCAGCACCAGGGCTCTCGTGAGACCCCGTCGCCCTAGCAGCTTCGTGAGTGGTACGCAGTGCACTAGTAATCTGGGGGTGCTGGTCCCTGTGCCTATGTCCTGCGTACACGTGACCGTACTGGGGAGTCGTGCAGTGGGCCGCAAGCCACCCAACGGTGCTTCGGCCGCCTGACGGACTCCTGGCGTCTCCAGTTCCCTGACGCGACTGAGATCCCTCGCTGGGGTGATCTGCTCAAGTCGGGTGTAGCTTTCTTTGATCTTGATTATGATGCTATTCTTGCTGCCATGTATGCTCTGTCTACTAGTGCTGAGGGTGACTGTTACCTGTGTGTTCGGCCTCACCCGGGCATTGCGGCTGCTGCTCCAGGTGCTAGTGTGTCTGCTTCTCCAGGTGCTCGTGAGTCTGCTGCTCCAGGTGCTGGTGAGTCTGCTCTCTCAGGTACCGCGTCAGCTCAGGTTGTGCACACCTTCACCCTTGACTCGGGTGCTTCCCGCTCCTTCTTTCGAGACCGCACCACCCTCACGCCGCTTAGTCGGCCGGTTGCAGTCTCCCTGGCAGACCCCTCTGGGGGTCCTGTCCTTGCCCGCTACTCTACTGTCCTACCGTGTCCGGCAGCCCCTTCTGGCTCTCTGTCAGGTCTTTACCTCCCATCGTTCTCTACGAACTTGGTGAGTGGTGCTGACCTACAGGATGGAGGGGTTCACCAGTTCACTCCTGCGAGTCGGCGACTGACCCACTGCACGTGTGCTCGGACGGGCCGGCACTTGGCCACGTTTACCCGTCAGCCGGGGTCGAGCCTGTACACACTCACTACCGAGTCTCCTACGGCTCCTGTGTCTGGTCAGGTAGCTGCGTCGGGTCAGGTGTTTGCTGCAGCGTCCAGGTCTAGTCCTGAGTCTGCCCCCTGCTCGTGTCGTCTCCTGTCTCACCATACTCTCCTCTGGCACCACCACCTTGGTCACCCCTCCCTGCCTCGTCTCCGAGGCATGGCTTCTCGTGTCCTTGTCTCTGGTCTCCCCCGGTCCCTCCCTCTCCTTCCCCCGGGGCCTGCCCCTACCTGCGTTCCCTGCATCGAGGGGCGGCAGCGCGCCGCTCCTCACTCCTCCGAGTTCCCTCCGACAGATTCTCCGCTGCAGACTCTCCACTTGGACGTGTGGGGCCCAGCCCGCGTCCGTGGACAGGGTCACGAGCGTTACTTCTTGCTGGTGGTTGACGACTACTCGCGTTACACCACAGTCTTCCCCTTGTGTCACAAGGGTGAGGTCGCTGAGGTGTTGATCGACTGGATCCGCGCTGCCCGTCTCCAGCTCAGATAGAGTTTTGGCTCGGACTTTCCTGTTCTGCGTCTGCACTTCGACCAAGTTGGAGAGTTTTCCTCCGACCTTCTGCAAGCTTTCTATTGTGCGGAGGGCGTCCGCAAGACGTTCACGCTTCCGGCCTCTCCGCAGCAAAATGGGACTGCTGAGCGCCGCATTGGCATGGTCATGGCTGTCGCTCGTACGTCCATGATCCATGCGGCTGCTCCCCATTTTCCGTGGCTGTTCGCGGTTCATTACGCGGAGCATTAGTTCAACCTTCAGCCCCGGGTCTCCTTGCCAGAGACCTCCAATACTCTGCAGTGGACAGGAAAGGTTGGCGATGCGTCTGCGTTCCGTGTCAGGGGATCTCGAACTTTTGTCCGAGACTTGTCTGCGGACAAGCTGTCCTCTTGTGCTGTTCCCTGCGTCTTCCTTGGCTTCCCCCCTAACGCGCCTAGTTGGCAGTTTTACCACCACACCTCGTGCCGTGTTCTGTCCTCTCAGGACGTCACGTTTGACGAGTCGGTTCCTTACTACCGTCTCTTCCCCTACCGCACCGCCCCCCTCCCTCCCCCGCCACTCTTCCTCACGCCAGGTCCTCCCCTGGTAGACCTCCTCCCTCCTCAGGGTCGTTCTCCCTCAGGTGTGTCCGAGGTAGACGCAATCGAGCCCGTCGAGGTAGCTGTTGACTCTGGTGTTGCTAGGGGCGCTGCGCCTGGGGTTGCTGGGTCTGGGGGTGCGGAGCGTGCGGATGCTGAGCCTGGTGTTGCTGGGTCTGGGGGTGCGGAGCCTGCGGGTGCTGATCTTGGGGTTGCTGGGTCTGGGGGTGCGGAGCCTATGGTTGTTGAGCCTGAGGCTGCTGATTCTTGGGGTGCGGAGCCTGAGGATGCTGAGCCTGCGAGTGTGGAGTCTGGAGGCACTTTGCCTGGCGGTCCTTCGGGAGTTTCGTCCCGTCAGGAGCCGCTCTCTCCTCTGCAGCTACGCGAGTCGTTTGCTCGGCGCTGGAGCAGTGCTGCTGGAGCTGGTGGTGCTACAGGCGCTGGAGGTCCTGCTGCTACTGGCGCTGCTGGGGGTTCTGGAGCTGCTGGTCTTGGAGGTGCTTATACAGGAGGTACTGGAGCTACTAGGCCTAGTGGTGCTTCTGGTGCTGGAGCTGCTGGGGGTGCTGCTGGCGCTGCAGGTGGTGCTGCTGGAGTTGGAGCGGCCGCTGGTGCTGGAGCTGTTGGAGGTGCTACTGGAGCTGCTGGTTGTGCTACTGGTGCTGCTGGAATTGGAGCTGGCGCTGGGGGTGCTAATGCTGTTCCTGCTGGTTCTGGGGGTGCTGAGCGGCCGCGGCCGTACTTCGTTCCGCTCCTTGAGCAGGTTATTGGTCTTCCGCCTTCTCTTGGTCATGCCCCTGCCTTAGAGTGTGTACCACTTGTCCAGTCGCAGTTACAGCTACCGCCCGACTTCCCCCTGCCTGCTCCTTCTCCTTACACTGGTCTGACTAGAGGTCTTGCTGAGCGTCGTGAGCCTTCGTCTCGTCCTGCGTCGCCTGTTCGTGCTCCTCGCACTAGTGGTCGTGGCTCGTGTCAGCATCCTCCTCTCCCTAACATGCACCGGATGACTCTGCATCCTTCCATTGCTCCGCAGCGTGTCCCTCTGCCGTCGCCTCCTGAGTCCTCTCTTCCTCCCCTTACTGACCCGGAGTCTGACTCCCTTCGTGCTGCTAGTCCTACTGTCACGTGTCTCCTTGCCACTGTTGTCACTGACCCTTCCTATGAGTCTGCTGCTGCGTCTGCTCTTTTTGCTGAGCTTGTCGACTTTGCTGCTCGCTGTCATCTAGACTACTCTGCTAGTCTTGTTACTGAGTCTGCGCCTGCGTGTAAGTCTGTTAGTCCTCCGTCTGTCGGGGGTGAGTGTGCCCTTAGCACGGACGTCCTTGAGGACAGGCAAGAGGAGTTCTAGTGTTTGGCTGCTGCCTCACCTCATCTCGTGTCCATGCTGCTTGCCCTTGATGGAGACCCGGATGCACTAGACATCCCCACTCCGCGCTCTTATGCAGAGGCGGTTGAGGGTCCTTACTCCTCCCAGTGGCAGGCAGCCATGGACGCAGAGATGGCTTCCTAGAAGTCCACAGGCACCTACGTTGACGAGGTTCCCCCACCTGGGGCGAACATCGTGTCCGAACGTCACCACCTCCCTGTTGCTCTCTTTGTATGTCTCTTGTCCTTACTGGTCTCTTCTCCCTTCCCTCCCTGGACTGCACCTGTTGGAACTCTCCCCTTCCTTGCACTCTCACCGGGACTTCTCCTGCAGTCGTCTGCCTTGCTACTTCCGCTCCTCCTGTGGCCTCTGCCTAGCCTCTCTCTACCCCTTTTCCTCTGCTCTGGTTCTGCTTCTTGTACTGCTCTCACTGTCCTCACTCTTGCCCCCGCCCATGGCCAGCTGCTGCCGTCCTCGCCCAGGTCATGGGACCAGAGTACTGCTGCAGACCCTTTGCTTTCCCGGCCAAGGCTACACTAGTCACGTGATCCATGACCCGCTTCCCCTTCTCGCCCTCCAACATTAGCACCCCTGAGTCGCGCACCTCCTTCACGGTCCACCTCTGCTGCGACACTCCCACATCCAACCCATCACGCTTCGCTCGCTGGACATACACCTCACATCCTTCCTCCACCGGCTGCTCTCGTCCCTGCAGTTGTGCCAGCTGCCTCTGCTTGTAGCGGTGGATATCCCGCAGCTGCGCCACCTTCAGACTCTCCATCACCGCTGGAAGCATCTTCCTGAGGTACGTTGCTCGCGTGTCTGAAAGTGCCACCCATTTATCGGCTGTTCCTGCTGACACACTCTCCGTGAGCACCTTGGGAGCCCCTACCGGCAGGATTGGATGCTTCCCAAAACGCAGGTAGTAGGGAGTCACACCCTTGAGCGCTGCTTGCTTGCTGAACCTGTACCCCGCCATCACCCATGCCAAGTTCTTGTCCCAGTCCCCTTTGTGCGCCTCCCCATACACCCGCAAGCCCTTCTTCACCGTCTGCACCAGCCGCTCCGTCAGTCCGTCTGCCTGTGGATGATACCGTGAGGTTGTACGTGCTGAATCCCATTGGACGCCAGAAGCTCCTTGAACTCTCCCTCAAACTCTGTTCCCTGGTCTGTGAGCACCTCCCCGCACGCCCCGAACCGTGTGATCACCATTTCCTCGAACGCCTCTGCTATAAGTGCCGCGGTCTTGTTCACCAGAGGCCATGCTTCCGCCCACTTACTCACGTGCTCAATCATGAGCACGATGTATCTCCTTCCCTTCCTGGACACTGGCAGCTCCCCGGCTATATCCAGCGACCAGCGGTACCCCAGCTCCACTATCGCCAGCGGCTGCAGCTCTGCTTGGCTCCTAGGCAGGGTGGCCTTGTTCCTGCAGCAGAGCTCGCATCTCTCCACCCACTCTTTGACTTCCTTCCTAATTCCCGCCCACCACCAGCCCGTCTGTAGCAGCTGAATGGTGCGCAGGGGCCCGAAGTGCCCCAGCTTGCTGTGCACTTCCTCGATCAGCGCGGTGCGCTCTGCTGGCTCTGGGACACGCTTCCACCCATCCTTCGTCTGCAGTTGTACCTGCCCCTGATACCACCTGTAATGCTGTCCTCTGGCTCGGGCCCTGCTCTCCGTCCCGCCGTCTTCCGCTGTTTCTCCCTTGATCCAAGCCAATGTCGCTTCATCCAGCCACACGTCCGCCGCCCCTCTCCCTTGCTCCCCCGCTGCCCCCTTCTCCTTGACCATCACTGTCAGTGCCGCAACTGGCTGCCCCCTGTCAGGATCCACATCCTGCTTCTCCTTCGGCGGGTTCCGTGATAGTCCGTCCACATGCTGCATGGTCTTGCCTGGGCGGTGCTTCACGGTGAAGTCATATTCTTGCAGTTTCATCGCCCACCATTCCGCCCCGTCAGTGTCTGATTCTGCATCAGCCATAGCAGTGGCTGATGATCCGTCACCAAGGCGAAGTGGCATCCTTGCAGATACACACTGAAATGACCGGCCGCCCAGACTGCTGCCAAGCGTTCTCCTTCGTATGACGAGTAGTTAGATTCGGCGGGGTTGCAGGTCCTGCTGGCGAACGCCACCACATTCTCCTGCCCATCCTCCAGCTGGCTCAGGACGGCTCCCATTCCCACGCTGCTCCAATCTGTATAGAGCCAAACGGCGCCTTCCCATCCGGCAGCTTCAGTACTGCCCCCGACTTCACTGCCTCCATCAGCCCCTTTAACGCCGTTTCCTGCGCCTCGCCCCACTGCCACTTCTCATCTTCCCGCAGCACCCGATTCAGCGGCGTGGCTCGCTTGCTGAAGTCAGGGATGAACTTCCTGTAATAATTCAAGAAGCCCAGAAGCGCCCGCAGCCCGCTTCTGTCTTTCGGCCTCCCCACCCTGTCTAGCACCTCTACCTTGGCTTTCTGGATGCTCAGCTCCCGTCCTGCCACCTCGAATCCCAGGTACTCCACGCTACTGTGACCGTATCGGCATTTGCCGGGGTGGCACGTCAGTCCTGCCACTTGGATGGCGGCCAGTGTTGCCGCCATGTCTTCTACATGCTGTTCGCTGTTCGGACTAAAAATGATCACGTCATCAATATAACATGCCGCCCCCTTCATCTCTCTCAGCACTATATCCATCACTCTCTAAAACACTGCTGAGGCATTTCTCAATCCGAATGGCATGAAATTCCACTTGTAGAGGCCGTCCGGGCCATGAAAAGCTGTCTTCTTCTTGTCCTCTTCTGCTATTGGTATTTGGTTGAAGCCCTACCGCAAGTCCAATGTTGAGAACACCCAGCTTCCATGCAGTTGATCGAAAATCTCTTCTGCCATGGGCATGGGATAGCGGTCCATGGCGGTCACTTTGTTAAGTCCCCTGTAATCCCCGCACATCCTCCTAGACAGCACGGCTCTAGTCGAGTCCATCCTGGCGGCTACCACTATCGTTGCCGCGTAATCCGAAGACGATCTGCGAATCAGTCATACCGCCAGGAGCTCTTGGCACTTCTCTGTGCACACCTCGATGTCTTGTGGGCTCATCCTCCTCCGTCTCTGGTACACCGGCACCTCGTTGGTCAGCGGCAGCTGCATGGTGGCAATGGTGCACTTCCCGAGCTCCTGCAGGCTGTGAGCAAAGACGGCCGCGTGCTGTCGCAGGACGGTTTCCAGCCTGATCGCCGCCGTGCCTTGCAATGCGGTGCCCAGATTCCATCTGTGTTCTCCCGCAGCCACCGCCACCTCTGCTAGCCCTCCTTCTGTTCCCGCCTGTGGCTCCTCTTCCCCAATCCCGGCCGTTGCTGCTGCTCCTTCCTCTCTCTCCCCCGTACTCTCGTTCCCTTCCTCTTTGTTCAGCGCCATGTAGGCTCTTCCTGGGCCCAAGAACACTTCGTCTGGGTCTGGGATCCAGCATTCCGTTGGGTCCTCTCTCTCTTCACTGTCCCAGTCCATCTCTGGCTCTTCCCAGTCCTCTATATCCTCCTCTTCTTCGTCTTGGTCGGGATACCTTCCTGGCACTCCATCCCTGTCGTCCAACCTCTCCATCCTCCTCTCCACAAGTATTCCCTTTCGCCTCTCTTCTCTGGCTTCTTGCTCCAGTAGGTCCAGGAACATCTATGCCTCCTGCTGTTTCCTGTCATCCCTTTCGGTCCTAGGCTCCGCCCTTTCCGCGTGGTCTCGCCTCCTCTCGAGCCGCTTCTTCTCCAGATGCCGATGCATGACTCCCACCAGCCCGTGCAAGGCGTTCAGATCCATCGCATTGCCTAGCGCTCTCTTCCTCTGCTGCTCAGTGACGTCGCCACTAGCAGTTTCTCCCGCCATGAACCCCATAGCCAATTCCCGCTCCAGGGCTGTTGGCTCTTCCCAGATCCCCTTCAAGCTATCGAACACCATCCCTGGCCCCACCTTGCTTCCCTCCATCTTAAACCCTCGTGCCTGCTCGTGCGCCACCAATAAGGGCCATGCCTGCCGAGGCTTGCCCACCACATTGCACGGCTATTGCGTCTCGTGATCGGGGTATCGGACTGGCGCTGGCACTCTTGCTGGCTCTAAGATGTCTTGCACCAGCCGCGCTCATGGTCGCTCCATCATGGACAATTCGTGAAGCAGTGCCGCCTCTGGCATGATGTTCTGCCAGTACCTGCGCGGTCTGTGCGCCCTACTGCCATTCTATGCTGCCCCCAGCTCCGCCTTGATTTCTTCTTCCGCCTGCTTCACTGCTTCCCTCATGTCGTCTCTCGTGTCTACATTCTCCACTATGTACGCCACTTCGCCTTGCTTCGGCTTGATCATCTTAAGTACGCGCGCTAGTTCTCGGAACAATCCGCTCCTAGGGTCCTCCATCCCCCTACCTTCCCCTGCCCTCGACAGCCCCTGACATTCCCAACCCGCGATCACCAGGTCTATGTGTCCCCAGTGGGCCAAGGCATCATCCTTCACATCCTCCACTCGGTGGCATACCCACTCTGCCGCCACTCTACATCCTCGTGTACGTCGACGACTTGGTCTTTGCTACTGCTGACACTGCTGGGCTCGCCCACGTGAAGTCCGAGCTGCAGAAGAGACACACGTGCACAGACTTGGGTGAACTGCACAGCTCTCTTGGCTTGCAGATCACCCGGGACAGAGCACGGCGCACCATTACCCTGACTCAGTCACACATGGTGCAGCAGGTCCTTCAGCGCTTCGACTTCACGCACTCCTCGACTCAGGCCACTCCCCTGTCTACTCGCCACTCGCTCGCAGCTCTGCCTTCAGATGAGTCCATAGAGCCAAGTGGTCCGTACCCAGAGCTTCTTGGCTGCCTCATGTACCTGATGACCTGCACTCGACCTGACCTTGCATACCCTCTTAGCATCTTGGCACGCTATGTTGCTCCTGGGAGACACTGACTAGAGCACATGGCTGCGGCGAAGAGGGTGTTGCGCTACCTGTGCAGTACGTCGGGTATGGGGCTCGTGCTTGGAGGGCGGAGACCAGTGGTTCTCTCTGCTCACACAAACGCGGCTTGGGTTGACGACCTGGCTACTCAGCGGTTGTCAAAGTGTTACACCTTCAGCCTTGGTTCTGGCTCTGTTTCGTGGCAGTCTACCCGTTCGTCTTCTGTTCTCGGCTCCAGCTGTGAGGCTGAGATCTACGCAGGGGCCATGGCTGCACAAGAGTTACTCTGGCTCACCTACCTACTGACCGACTTGGGAGAGCCGCCTCGTTCTCCTCCAGTTCTATACGTAGACAATAAGGCCATGCTGGCCTTGTGTCGGGAGCAAAGACTGGAGCACAGAATGAAGCACATTGCTCTTTGCTACTTCCTTGCTCGTGAGCTACAGCAGCGTGGTCAGCTGCGCCTTGCTTACGTGGCCTCTCGGGCCAACACTGCTAATATCTTCACCAAGGGTTTCAACCTTGTGATCATTAGCGCTTCCGTACTATGTTAGGTACTTGCTTACTTCTTGACTTACTTGTACTCTTATCTATATATATGTTGGGTGCAAATTCACATTGCACGACATCCTGCCGTCTGTTTGTACGAGTATGCGTGTGCGAATGCATTTGCGTGTGAATGGTATGTTTGTGTGTTTGTTTGCTTTCGCAATTTTCGCTTGAAGCATTTGCAGGTACTCGCAAAATGTGCGCTTCGGCATAACATTGTACGCGCTATGAACAGTACAAGCAGAAAGGACGAGCTCGCAAAGGAACCCAAGATGGAAGCTTTTCGGTTCAACTTACTTGATTGCGCAGATTCAGTTCTATCCAACTCGAAATTGTACTGTTTTGTTTGGTTGACTATAGTGTAGCAGGGCAGGCACTATAGGGGTACAATTTAGGTGAAGGTTGGATGTTGTTTGTCTGTATCTGCATGCTACAGGGCCAGGGGAAACCAGCGGAACCAGCATTTGGCTGGTTGGGCAAAGACAAAACAGGTTCTGTTTTTAGGACCTGAACCTGGTTGTTGTTTTCCCCAGGTTGGAAAAACAGAACCAGAGGTTGTTCACCAACCTACCACCTGCTATTTTGTCCAGCCAGGTTGGTTCTGTTGCTTGGAATTATTTGGGATCATCCCTGGTTATTCCCAGGTTGATTCCCAAGGTCCTTGCTAGCTAGAGCTATTTATTCCTTCTCTGTTTGTACCTGAATATAGTGAAATTGATTCAAGCGAATTCCTTCCTTGCTGGAATTTCTTGTCTACGCGGTGCGACGGCGGAATGCTACCCGAGTCAACGCTAGTACGCTAGCACTCCAACGCTAGGCTAACGCTGCCCGAGCCATAACTTCGTAATGGCAGAACTTTTCGCGAGGCAACTTGGCTTATTTTAAAGCTCTTAGAGTGAGCTTCGATATAGGAAATTCTCAGCTTAATCCGATCGACGGTCTGCACGATACGCTGCGCGACGTTCAAGGTACTCTTGCTGTTTTGACTAAGTCCCTCTTGATCCCTCTCTCTACAAACTCGGACCCGAGGATAGGGGCTGGTCTTGTACCAGGCACCCAAGGACCCTTGGAGGTGACCCCGAGGAGAGGTTTTAAGTGTGATAAAGTCTTAATAGCTTGAGTTTATTAGGCCCTTACACCAACAAGCTGGTATCAGAGCTGCGTTATAGTGATCCTCGATATAGGTAGCTATGGCGGGCAACACCTCGGCGGTAGCTGGTGAATCTTCAGCCCAAGATCGTAGCGGCAGCCATGATTCTGGTGTTTCTGCGCCAAGGGGAGCGCGAACAAGCCAGGGCTCGCTGATCAAGGAGGTGCTGAAAAACTTCACCGTCGAGAAGTTCAATGGTGAGGGCTATGATGATTGGGCCTGGAAAATGCAACTTTATTTCCGTCAAATCGGATTGCTGAAACTAATGATTGGGGAGGAGCCTAGACCGAGTGACCCCGCCCTTCAGGAAGATTGGGACGAGCGCGCCTCAGCTGGCTACTACTTGATGTCGCAGAGTTTGGAGCTGAACCAGCGTCACCACGTCATGCACCTGCTGCCGGAGGTTGAGTGCGGTCCGAAGGCGTGGACCGTGTTGAAGGAGCTGCACGCCCCGACCTCCGTTGTTGCAACATTGATGCTGGAGAGGGAGCTGTCCGCGTTGCGCCTGAGCGAGGGAGAGCCGGTGCAACCTGTCCTGGACAAATTGCGCGACCTCTACGCAAAGTTGGCGACCGCAGGGAATCACCTACCCGGAGCAAACAAAGTGCTTGAAGATGCTCTCGCTGCTGCCGGAATCGTGGCTTCAATTTACGAGCGGATTGAGCCTGCCGCAGAACCAGAGCTTGTGGACGCTCGAGTGGGTGCGGACGAAGATTTGGAGGAGGACTTCCGTCGCCGCCAACTGAGGGGTGGAGACGACGGCAGCAGCGGCTACGGGATGCAAGGGAGCCGACGTGGCAAAGGACGTGGCTTCGGTGGTGCTGGACGCGGTGCAAAGAAAGACGACGACTCCAACGACCAACAAGGAGGTACCGGTTGGGGTCGCGGTGCGAAATCTGGACGTGGGGGCAAGTCGGGTGCTGGTGGCAAAATGAAAGGGAGTTGCTGGTATTGTGAGAAGGAAGGGCACCCCTGGTTTTTGTGCTATAAGAAACCCGATGGATGGACCCCCCAGAATCGTCACCAGGATGGCGGCGCGCGGAGGAACCAGAAAAACGGCGCCAACATGATCGCTGATTCGTCCGACAACAACCCGAAGGGCAACGGCGGTGCGGAGAAGAAGAAGGAGCGCACCGCGGGCCAATTCTTCCATATGGGAGACAAGGGGGAGCAAGGAGACGCATCTGCTAAGGCTGGAGCAGAGCTGCACCCCCTGGACTATTGGGTGTTGGACACAGGCGCTGCTTGGACAATGACGCCGCGCAAGGACCTGCTGGACGACGTACGCGCTGCACCGATTAATGAGGTGTGCTCTGCCTCTGGACACATGTTGAAGGTGGCTGGTGCGGGACGAGCTGCATTTAAGGGAGCGGATGGCAAGCCGGTGGTGCTGCACGACGTTCTCCTCGTCCCCGACCTGAAGGCCAACCTCATCTCCCTCCGTAAGCTTGGCAAGGCTGGGGTGAACACCAACACGGATGGGGCTCGCACTTATAAGGGGAAGCTGGGCAATCGGGTGCTTTGGGATCTGCACGAGAGCAAGGACGTGTACAGATCTATGTGGCAGCTGCCGGCGCTGGCGTGGCACGGTGGGGGGCAGGCTGGAGAGGGGTCTGCATCCCAGGGGGAGTGCAACGCCGTTGGAGGGGTTGGTGTGAAAGTGTCGGCCAGATCTGGGGAGACAGATTGGGCAACTGCACACCGACGTTTGGGGCATGTGGCAATGCCTTTGCTGAAGCAGCTGGAGAAGGATGGAAGCCGTTAAGGGCTTAAAGCTGAACGGACAACCACCCGATGATAACTGTGAAATTTGCCTCCTTTCAAAGTTCACCCGTTTCCCCTTCCATAGTGTGGCTGGCAGGAGCAAAAAGCCGTTGGAGCTGGTCCACATGGACTTGGTGGGGCCGCTGCCGGTGCAAGGGCACAAGAGGGAGCGGTACTTCCTAACCATAGTGGATGACTGGAGCAGGCTAATGTGGGCGTATCCGCTGAAGCAGAAGATCACGCCGCCTCCACGATTCGGGAGGATTGGCTGCCGTTCGTGGAGAAGCAAGCGGAGTGTGTGGTGAAGCGGATTAGGACAGATCGGGGTGGTGAGTTCCTTGGAGCTGAGATGACGGCCTGGCTCAAGAAGCAGGGCATCCAGAGGGAGCTGACCACGGCCTACACCCCACAGTCCAACGGTGTAGCAGAACGGGCGAACCGGACAATTCTGGAGACAGCTAGGGCGCTGCTCATAGAATCTGGGCTGGGCAACTTGATGTGGCCCCATGCTGTTCGGCACGCTACCGTCGCTAGGAACAGGGTACTCACAAAGGTTGGGGATGACTCGTGGGTGCCGTTGGAGAGGTGGCTTGGGAGGAAGCCGCCGGTGGACATGCTGAGGGTGTTCGGTTGCATGGCAGTCGCCCACGTTCCCAAGACCTACCGCAGTAAGTTGGGGGCGAGTGCAATCTGGTGTGTGCATTTGGGGCTGGCTGCTGAGAGCAAGGGATGGCTGCTGTGGGAGCCTTCCAAGGGTGTATTTTTGACAGCAGGGATGTGAAGTTTGTTGAGGGCATGATGTATGGGAGCTGGGAGAAACAGCCGGAGGCCAGGGTTGTCCCAGCAGATGGAGCAGATTACCATGCAGCTGGACCTGACTCCTAGTGTGTGGGAGGAGGGAGAGGAGGCAGCTGCAGAGGGTGGTGATAAAGAGAAGGTGCAGGAGGCACCTGCTGGTGGAGGTGATGGTGTGGAGATTAGCGGTAGCACTAGTGGAGCTGCTGGATCCGAGGGAGGAGAGCAGCAGCAGGGGAAAACTAAGAAGCCGAAGGGTGTTATTATGAAGGGATGGGAGACACCCGTCTCCAGGCCAGGACGTACCCGTATGGCTACTAAGAAGCTGACTGCAGGAGCTGATGTAGCGGAGCAGCAGCTTGGGACCGAGGAGGCATTGCTGATTCTACAGCATGGCTATGACCCGGATGAGGAGGATCAACCTGCGTACTGTTTTCTTTGCCCCTGCACCAGAGGAACCAGCTAGCATGGAGGAGGCATTAGCTGGACCAGATAGGGACAAATGGCTAGCTTCCAGGGATGCTGAGTACCAGAGCCTGCTGGAGAATGAGACTTGGGAACTAGTGGTGCTGCCTGAGGGAAAGAAAGCGGTACAATGCAATGTTGGGTGCAAATTCACATTGCACGACATCCTGCCGTCTGTTTGTACGAGTATGCGTGTGCGAATGCATTTGCGTGTGAATGGTATGTTTGTGTGTTTGTTTGCTTTCGCAATTTTCGCTTGAAGCATTTGCAGGTACTCGCAAAATGTGCGCTTCGGCATAACATTGTACGCGCTATGAACAGTACAAGCAGAAAGGACGAGCTCGCAAAGGAACCCAAGATGGAAGCTTTGCGGTTCGGCTTACTTGATTGCGCAGATTCAGTTCTATCCAACTCGAAATTGTACTGTTTTGTTTGGTTGACTATAGTGTAGCAGGGCAGGCACTATAGGGGTACAATTTAGGTGAAGGTTGGATGTTGTTTGTCTGTATCTGCATGCTACAGGGCCAGGGGAAACCAGCGGAACCAGCATTTGGCTGGTTGGGCAAAGACAAAACAGGTTCTGTTTTTAGGACCTGAACCTGGTTGTTGTTTTCCCAGGTTGGAAAAACAGAACCAGAGGTTGTTCACCAACCTATCACCTGCTATTTTGTCCAGCCATGTTGGTTCTGTTGCTTGGAATTATTTGGGATCATCCCTGGTTGTTCCCAGGTTGATTCCCAAGGTCCTTGCTAGCTAGAGCTATTTATTCCTTCTCTGTTTGTACCTGAATATAGTGAAATTGATTCAAGCGAATTCCTTCCTTGCTGGAATTTTCTTGTCTACGCGGTGCGACGGCGGAATGCTACCCGAGTCAACGCTAGTACGCTAGCACTCCAACGCTAGGCTAACGCTGTCCGAGCCATAACTTCGTAATGGCAGAACTTTTCGCGAGGCAACTTGGCTTATTTTAAAGCTCTTAGAGTGAGCTTCGATATAGGAAATTCTCAGCTTAATCCGATCGACGGTCTGCACGATACGCTGCGCGACGTTCAAGGTACTCTTGCTGTTTTTGACTAAGTCCCTCTTGATCCCTCTCTCTACAAACTCGGACCCGAGGATAGGGGCTGGTCTTGTACCAGGCACCCAAGGACCCTTGGAGGTGACCCCGAGGAGAGGTTTTAAGTGTGATAAAGTCTTAATAGCTTGAGTTTATTAGGCCCTTACACCAACAAGCTGGTATCAGAGCTGCGTTATAGTGATCCTCGTTATAGGTAGCTATGGCGGGCAACACCTCGGCGGTAGCTGGTGAATCTTCAGCCCAAGATCGTAGCGGCAGCCAATGATTCTGGTGTTTCTGCGCCAAGGGGAGCGCGAACAAGCCAGGGCTCGCTGATCAAGGAGGTGCTGAAAAACTTCACCGTCGAGAAGTTCAATGGTGAGGGCTATGATGATTGGGCCTGGAAAATGCAACTTTATTTCCGTCAAATCGGATTGCTGAAACTAATGATTGGGGAGGAGCCTAGACCGAGTGACCCCGCCCCTTCAGGAAGATTGGGACGAGCGCGCCTCGGCTGGCTACTACTTGATGTCGGCAGAGTTTGGAGCTGAACCAGCGTCACCACGTCATGCACCTGCTGCCGAGAGGTTGAGTGCGGTCCGAAGGCGTGGACGGTGTTGAAGGAGCTGCACGCCCCCGACCTCCGTTGTTGCAAACATTGATGCTGGAGAGGGAGCTCGTCCCGCGTTGCGCCTGAGCGAGGGAGAGCCGGTACAACCTGTCCTGGACAAATTGCGCGACCTCTACGCGAAGTTGGCGACCGCAGGAATCACCTACCCGGAGCAAACAAAGTGCTTGAAGATGCTCTCTCGCCTGCTGCCGGAATCGTGGCTTTCAATTTACGAGCGGATTGAGCCTGCCGGCCAGAACCAGAGCTCGTGGACGCTCGAGTGGGTGCGGACGAAGATTCTGGAGGAGGACTTCCGTCGCCGCCAACTGAGGGGTGGAGACGACGGCAGCAGCGGCTACGGGATGCAAGGGAGCCGACGTGGCAAAGGACGTGGCTTCGGTGGTGCTGGACGCGGTGCAAAGAAAGACGACGACTCCAACGACCAACAAGGAGGTACCGGTTGGGGTCGCGGTGCGAAATCTGGACGTGGGGGCAAGTTCGGGTGCTGGTGGCAAAATGAAAGGGAGTTGCTGGTATTGTGAGAAGGAAGGGCACCCCTGGTTTTTGTGCTATAAGAAACCCGATGGATGGACCCCCCCAGAATCGTCACCAGGATGGCGGCGCGCGGAGGAACCAGAAAAACGGCGCCAACATGGTCGCTGATTCGTCCGACAACAACCCGAAGGGCAACGGCGGTGCGGAGAAGAAGAAGGAGCGCACCGCGGGCCAATTCTTCCATATGGGAGACAAGGGGGAGCAAGGAGACGCATCTGCTAAGGCTGGAGCAGAGCTGCACCCCCTGGACTATTGGGTGTTGGACACAGGCGCTGCTTGGACAATGACGCCGCGCAAGGACCTGCTGGACGACGTACGCGCTGCACCGATTAATGAGGTGTGCTCTGCCTCTGGACACATGTTGAAGGTGGCTGGTGCGGGACGAGCTGCATTTAAGGGAGCGGATGGCAAGCCGGTGGTGCTGCACGACGTTCTCCTCGTCCCCGACCTGAAGGCCAACCTCATCTCCCTCCGTAAGCTTGGCAAGGCTGGGGTGAACACCAACACGGATGGGGCTCGCACTTATAAGGGAAGCTGGGCAATCGGGTGCTTTGGGATCTGCACGAGAGCAAGGACGTGTACAGATCTATGTGGCAGCTAGCCGGCGCTGGCGTGGCACGGTGGGGGGCAGGCTTGGAGAGGGGTCTGCATCCCAGGGGGAGTGCAACGCCGTTGGAGGGGTTGGTGTGAAAGTGTCGGCCAGATCTGGGGAGACAGATTGGGCAACTGCACACCGACGTTTGGGGCATGTGGCAATGCCTTTGCTGAAGCAGCTGGAGAAGGATGGAGCCGTTAAGGGCTTAAAGCTGAACGGACAACCACCCGATGATAACTGTGAAATTTGCCTCCTTTCAAAGTTCACCCGTTTCCCCTTCCATAGTGTGGCTGGCAGGAGCAAAAAGCCGTTGGAGCTGGTCCACATGGACTTGGTGGGGCCGCTGCCGGTGCAAGGGCACAAGGGGGAGCGGTACTTCCTAACCATAGTGGATGACTGGAGCAGGCTAATGTGGGCGTATCCGCTGAAGCAGAAAGATCACGCCGCCTCCACGATTCGGGACGATTGGCTGCCGTTCGTGGAGAAGCAAGCGGAGTGTGTGGTGAAGCGGATTAGGACAGATCGGGGTGGTGAGTTCCTTGGAAGCTGAGATGACGGCCTGGCTCAAGAAGCAGGGCATCCAGAGGGAGCTGACCACGGCTTACACCCCACAGTCAACGGTGTAGCAGAACGGGCGAACCGGACAATTCTGGAGACAGCTAGGGCGCTGCTCATAGAATCTGGGCTGGGCAACTCCATGTGGCCCCATGCTGTTCGGCACGCTACCGTCGCTAGGAACAGGGTACTCACAAAGGTTGGGGATGACTCGTGGGTGCCGTTGGAGAGGTGGCTTGGGAGGAAGCCGCCGGTGGACATGCTGAGGGTGTTCGGTTGCATGGCAGTCGCCCACGTCCCAAGACCTACCGCAGTAAGTTGGGGGCGAGTGCAATCTGGTGTGTGCATTTGGGGCTGGCTGCTGAGAGCAAGGGATGGCTGCTGTGGGAGCCTTCCAAGGGTGTGTTGTTTGACAGCAGGGATGTGAAGTTTGTTGAGGGCATGATGTATGGGAGCTGGGAGAAACAGCCGGAGGCCAGGGTGTCCCAGCAGATGGAGCAGATTACCATGCAGCTGGACCTGACTCCTAGTGTGTGGGAGGAGGGAGAGGAGGCAGCTGCAGAGGGTGGTGATAAAGAGAAGGTGCAGGAGGCACCTGCTGGTGGAGGTGATGGTGTGGAGATTAGCGGTAGCACTAGTGGAGCTGCTGGATCCGAGGGAGGAGAGCAGCAGCAGGGGAAAACTAAGAAGCCGAAGGGTGTTATTATGAAGGGATGGGAGACACCCGTCTCCAGGCCAGGACGTACCCGTATGGCTACTAAGAAGCTGACTGCAGGAGCTGATGTAGCGGAGCAGCAGCTTGGGACCGAGGAGGCATTGCTGATTCTACCGCATGGCTATGACCCGGATGAGGAGGATCAACCTGCGTACTGTTTTCTTGCCCCTGCACCAGAGGAACCAGCTAGCATGGAGGAGGCATTAGCTGGACCAGATAGGGACAAATGGCTAGCTTCCAGGGATGCTGAGTACCAGAGCCTGCTGGAGAATGGGACTTGGGAACTAGTGGTGCTGCCTGAGGGAAAGAAAGCGGTACAATGCAAGTGGGTGCTAAGGATCAAGGACTGACGACAAGGGGCAGGTCACCATCTACAAGAGTAGGTTGGTGGCTAAGGGGTTTATGCAGAAGGAGAAGCGGGACTTCAATGAGATCTTTGCTCCCACTGCCAAACCCCCTACCCTTCGTGTCTTGTTGGCAGATGCAGCCGTTAGTGGGAAGTTCATTATCCAGATGGACATATCAACGGCATTTCTCAACGGGATTTTAGAGGAGGAGGTGTTCATGACGCAGCCACCTGGGTATGAGGATGGTACGGGCAGGGTGTGCAAGCTGAAAAAGTCCCATCTACGGCTTGAAGCAGGCGCCACGCTGCTGGTACCAGAAGTTGGCAGCTGTTTTAGAGGAGATGGGATTCAGGACCAGCAGCTGTGATGAGAGCCTCTTTCTCAAGGGGAGGGGGAGAAGCTGGTGCTGTTTCTGGTCTATGTGGACGACATTCTTCTCTTTAGCAGCAGCATGAAGGAGATCCAGAAGGTGCAGCAGCAGCTGATGGAGAACTTCAAGTGCAAGAACCTTGGGGAGGTAAAGTACTACCTCGGGATGCACGTGGAGAGGGATCTGGATCACAGGTGGTTGAAGCTGCACCAGGAGAAGTTCATCAAGGAGCTTGGGGAGAAGTACGGAATTGAGAATGAGCGCAAGGTTGCAACTCCCCTGCCAGCAGAATTCAGGCTTGTGAAAGCTGCAGAGGATGAAGGGGTTGAAGCCGAGGAGCAGCAGCCAATTTCAGTCCTTGGTGGGCAGCCTCTTGTATGCAGCAGTTCACACGAGACCCGACATCTCTTTCTCGGTTGGGCAGCTGGCTAGGGTAGTGCAGAATCCATCAGAGGAGCAGGTGGATGCAGCTGAGCGTTGTGGTGAAGTATCTGAACTCTCACCCAAGCATTGGAGTTCAATACTCCGCATCTGCACAGGTGAAGCAGAAAGGGGTTGAGGTGCTGAAAGAGAAGGGGGAGAGGCTTGGAGAAGGCAAGCTTTTTTCTCACTTGCTTTACTGATGCTACGTGGGCCTCTGAGAAGGAGGATTCCTCATCTGTGGGAGGATACATCTGCGTAGTTGGGGGAGGACCGGTTAGTTGGAGGTCAAAGAAGCAGACGGAGACAGCACTCTCTTCCGTGGAATCAGAGTACATGGCGATGTTCCATGGGGTGAAGGAGGTGATTTGGCTGAGGAGGCTGTTGGAGGAGATTGGCCAGGAGCAAAAGGTTGCTACGCCGCTGTTTTGTGATAGCAAGGGAGCTCTTGGGATGGCCAGGAACGCTGTGCTTCATGGGCTGAACAAGCACATGCGTATCAAGTGGCACTGGCTGCGTAAGGAGGTGAAGAGGGGACGGTGAATCCGATCTACATCAAGACTCACCAGCAGCCAGCGGACTTCCTCACCAAGAGGCTTGCGGATGAGTCTCATTGGCGTTGTGTGCGCATGAGTGGAATGAGCATGAACTAGTATGGAATGATGGGGATGCAGCCGGCAGGCTGAGGGGGAGTGTGTTGGGTGCAAATTCACATTGCACGACATCCTGCCGTCTGTTTGTACGAGTATGCGTGTGCGAATGCATTTGCGTGTGAATGGTATGTTTTGTGTGTTTGCTTTGCTTTCGCAATTTTCGCTTGAAGCATTTGCAGGTACTCGCAAAATGTGCGCTTCGGCATAACATTGTACGCGCTATGAACAGTACAAGCAGAAAGGACGAGCTCGCAAAGGAACCCAAGATGGAAGCTTTGCGGTTCAACTTACTTGATTGCGCAGATTCAGTTCTATCCAACTCGAAATTGTACTGTTTTGTTTGGTTGACTATAGTGTAGCAGGGCAGGCACTATAGGGGTACAATTTAGGTGAAGGTTGGATGTTGTTTGTCTGTATCTGCATGCTACAGGGCCAGGGGAAACCAGCGGAACCAGCATTTGGCTGGTTGGGCAAAGACAAAACAGGTTCTGTTTTTAGGACCTGAACCTGGTTGTTGTTTTCCCAGGTTGGAAAAACAGAACCAGAGGTTGTTCACCAACCTATCACCTGCTATTTTGTCCAGCCAGGTTGGTTCTGTTGCTTGGAATTATTTGGGATCATCCCTGGTTGTTCCCAGGTTGATTCCCAAGGTCCTTGCTAGCTAGAGCTATTTATTCCTTCTCTGTTTGTACCTGAATATAGTGAAATTGATTCAAGCGAATTCCTTCCTTGCTGGAATTTTCTTGTCTACGCGGTGCGACGGCGGAATGCTACCCGAGTCAACGCTAGTACGCTAGCACTCCAACGCTAGGCTAACGCTGTCCTGAGCCATAACTTCGTAATGGCAGAACTTTTCGCGAGGCAACTTGGCTTATTTTAAAGCTCTTAGAGTGAGCTTCGATATAGGAAATTCTCAGCTTAATCCGATCGACGGTCTGCACGATACGCTGCGCGACGTTCAAGGTACTCTTGCTGTTTTTGACTAAGTCCCTCTTGATCCCTCTCTCTACAAACTCGGACCCGAGGATAGGGGCTGGTCTTGTACCAGGCACCCAAGGACCCTTGGAGGTGACCCCGAGGAGAGGTTTTTAAGTGTGATAAAGTCTTAATAGCTTGAGTTTATTAGGCCCTACACCAACATGCAAGTGGGTGTAAGATCAAGACTGGACAAGGGGCAGGTCACCATCTACAG